>QKWP01000028.1:480808-493893 GCA_003550325.1 Gigaspora rosea
TTTTTTTTTTTTTTTTTAGAGAACGATCTGTTTTTTTATTTTTTTTATTTTTTTAGAGAACGTTGTATTTCAAAAAAAGGTAAAATTGAGTAAAAGTTTTATCTAATGTTTGAAATATAGCTTATATTACCAAAACAAAACTGCTAACCAAAAAAAATTTTACTATGATGCTCAAATATAACCTCACATAGATTGTTCGGGGTCCTGTCTATGCTAAACTTAGAGTTAGAAGGTTCTTTTAGTAAAATTGGTCAAGAAAATTTTTTGTTAGAGCGCAGAAAGTGGTTTCTTATACAAATTTTCATGATATGAGCGATTTTTGAAAAAGTGAACGTTTTGTTTTGATCTTCCTGCTTGTATTACATTACATTAAAACATGACTCGTTATTATGTAAATCGAATGTTCTAGATTGCAGATCAGTGAAAAAATCTGTCGGTGCTACTGGGTTAGTTGGAACTGCATTTACTGCAAAAAATGGCTTGTTTCACTGGAGCGTGGAATTGGGTCTAAAACCTGGGACATGTTCTCAGAATGCTTCTAAAACAGCCGATATAAATCATACTCACCACAATACAATTATTTGTTAGCATTGTTGCAAACAGGCTTCGAAATTCTTTTTGCCGATAAGTTGTTGCAATTTGGTTTCTATCCAGTCAGTCTCCCTATAAGAAAAGTGGTTTGGAGTATAGTATGGGAAATCAGTGTATATGCATGGAATGGTACAGACCGTATGGCACATATAGGCATGTTTTATAGAATGGCACGATTAAAAATAACACAGATACTACAGTAATAGTTATACTACATCACACGGAATGGCACGCATTCAGTGGCACGCATATGCACCTTGTACGTGATAGCACGTCAAATTATACGGAATAGCACGTGTAAAAATGACACGTGCTAGCTCATTTCACAAAGTACTGCAATATCTCAAAACTCCAAGTAAAAGATTCCTTGCAAGATTTTACACATTTGCAGTTGCTTTAGCTTCTAGATATGTACATACTTCAACTATTATCTGGTTCTCTTCTAATAAAATGTCTATTGGAAAGTGGACCATAAATTTATATTTACTTATCCGTTCCACTTACGTGCCATCACACGTGTCAATTGGCTTAGTAAAATGCTACAAAAAGCACGTTAAATTGGCACGTATATATGGATCAACATGGTCTGCTAATTCCTGTGCCTACTCGAACTATGCATGTGCAAACCCGACCCATAGCACATGCCACTTGACCACGTGCCTATATACTGTTTTTTCGTGCGATCCTGGACCACTTTTCTTATAGGGTCTCCAAGTGTATCATTATTGTCAATCTGCTAACCTTTTGTCAACTCGAATGTAGAAAAATAGAAGTTTAGAGCTGAGACTATAGTGGTATTAGCGTTTATTATATGTAAAACTTCATTCACAAAATTTTAATTAATGACAAAGTTTGACTCAACTTTTTGTTAACGAATGTTTTTGGCTTCTTTTTTTTTCTTTCTTTTAGAATTTTTGTCTTTTTTTTATTTTTTTCTTTTTTAGAACATATTCAGATCTAAGATAGAAAAAATTCAGAATAGTCAAATTTTATGCTCTCTGGTTGGGCAATTCCTTTTTAGAAGTCTATATTACTCGTAAATAAGAGCATAACATACATGCGAAATATATAAAGGATTTAATTACTCATTAAAAATAAAAACAGGAAGGTAAGCATGATGAGACAGTAAATAGAAAGATTAGATAAATAAATTAATAAACATATTTTCTTAAATTGAAGTAAAGCATGATTATTGTATTATATTGTATAGAATTCATAATATAAATACGCATTTTAATTTGTAGTACAAATAAAATAACTAATATATTAGAAAAATTATAGATAGTGACCCATCGCCATGGCGACCCTATATGATTGACCAATCATTTTTTAGATTGGCGATCATATAGATGATCTGTTTTTTTTTGTTTTTTTTTTTGTTTTTTTTTCTTTTTAATGTGATATTTTTTTTAGTTATTTCGAATCTTCGTTGGAGTCGTAGCTGGAGTCGTCGCTAGAGTCGTCACTGGAGTCTTTGTTGGAGCCACACTGGAGTAGAGGTTGGAACTGGTTTTAATAATTCAGGTTTATCATATGAATTTTGTGATATTTTAGAATTTAATCCAATTAAATTTTAATAAATTCTAAAATATCACAAAATTCACGTGATAAACCCAAATTATTAAAACTGGTTCCAACCTCTACACTGGAGCTTTTGTTGGTGCTGTCGTTGGTGCTGTTGTAGTTGGAGCCTCATGAAGTTGCGCTTAGATTTTGGTGATTCAGTAGGTTTTTTTATTAAGTTCTTCCGCCTAGTTGTTCTTTCTTAGAGTTAATAGGTTTTTCGTTAGTTTTCGTAGGGTTCTTCCGGCAAGTTCGTCATTATTTTTCAGTAGGATTTCCTTCGTTTTTCATTGGGTCCTTTGGCAAGTTCATCATTTTTCAGTATTCACTTAGTAGGTTCTTTGTTTTTAGTAGGTTCTCTTTCCGGTAAATTTTTCGTCGTTTTTCAGGTAAGTTCTTTGTTGAATTTTCCAGTAAACTTTGACGCCAATTAATTCGTCATTTTTCGGTGGGTTCGTCAGTAGGTTCTTCATGGTCTTTTGTGTGTTCTATTGTTTGTCATTTTCAGTAGTTCTTCCAAGGATTCTTCGTTTTCGATTTCGTTTCTTTCACTCTTGATGGGCCGTTTCTTTCGCTGTCCATTGTCGCAGTGGATGGGTGGGTGGAAGTGGCTTTGTTACTTCGTTACGTAACGACGCTCGTTTAAATTTTTTTTTTTAGTAACTTATTATTCGCAATTTTTTTTTTAAATACTATAATATAAAAAATAGGTGGCTTCATTACACAATGAGTTGTAAAATTTTTTTTTCGCGAACATTCACGAATTTTTTTTTCTTTTTTTTTTACGATGCGATGTAAATTTTTTTTGGTTTTTTTTTGTATTACTATAATTCGCAATAAAATAATAAATGGGCAGCTTCATTACGCAACGAGTTCGTTAAAAAATTTTTTTTCTTTCTTCCACGAACGTCCGTGAAGTTTTTTTCTTTTTTTTAAATAAAAACCCGGTGGCTTCATTACGCAACAAGTTTGTAAAAATTTTTTTTTTCTCTTTTTTGCGAACGTTCTCAAAGTTTTTTTCTTTTTTTTTAAATAATATCTGTATAAAACTTAAAAAAAAATTTGTTAGTAAAAAAAAGCTGACCACGTGATCGCTTTTGATTGGCCGATCACAGGGTCGCCATGGTGATGGGTCACTATAAAATAATGCTCAATATATTAAGTAATTAGTGTTTCGATCCGCAATCTGACTAATTCAGATAGATCTGAAAATTCGAGTTGAATTCAAATATCTGTATCCGTCAATTTTAATCGGATAGATCCCTAATGCATCTCGGATAAAGGATTGGGATTATCTGAAATAATCCTATATATATGCTTGCATTATTGGCAAGTTAACATTTTATCGCATTTAAACATTATCATTATCGTTATCGCTACATATTATGTCAACTATGATTTGCCTTTTAAGCGTTGCATAATCACTCAAATAATGATACGTATCAGTATATAGTAAATAAAGATACGTTGTAATACATACAAAGTTTAAAATTCTTACAAAGACCGGTTTAACTATATATTAAGAAAACTTGATATTGACATTGTATACAAATTTTTCAAGCTACATAACTTGTTTGAAAATTCCAAATCTGAAAAAAAATGAAGCCGGACTTATTACAATAAGAAATGTATTTTTGTATTGAACAAGGGTAATTGTCAAACACTAGCTTTTATTATTAAACATTTTAATTTTAAACAATTCTAAATTATTGAATCAATTAAATACTAATTATTTTTAAGTCATAAAGCTCTATATTGTCGGGTATTTGAATTAAAATTCTTTTTTTTTGTTTATTATTACATATTATTTATTTTTTTAAGTCAAAAAACTAGTAAATTTCAAACCTTATTTACATGTTTGTTATATTCCTGATATTTCTCAATTAATTTTTCAACTCACGCATATGTCTCTGATTAACTACATATGGAGAAATGGCTAGAAAAGTTTTTCCAGATCAATTGATTTTTTAATATCAGTATTCAGATTGCTATTACTATATTAAAAAAATATATATAGACTGTTAGCATCTCTACGATTCTAGTTTGCATAAGAATGAATGAATGCATGTAAATTTAAAATTGATTATTATTTTTTTTTTTTTAATTATCAGCAAAGTTGATATCAATTAAGTTATGCTATTCTTTAGCATGCTGATAAAAATGGTGAAAAATGTTTGCGCCAAGTTCAATTGTGCATCCTGCCCAGTTTTTTAGTTAGGCAGATATCTTGTTTCTCAGTTTTCCGGTAGTAGATCTAATGTACTTATCATAGAATCGTTAGTTATAGATAAACCAAATTTGTAAAATATAATGTAAAATTAATAATCAATAAATAAAATTGATAGACTTGCAAATAAAGCAGTTTGTTTTAAAAACCCAACAATCCAAATATTTGTTAGTTTTTTTTTTAAGTATCATGTATAAATTACAATAGAAAACTATGATATGGAATATGATTCTGATCATTATCACGGCAATGATATTTTCGAATCTGAAGAAAGTTCAGAAGTCTCGCCAGAGATCTTTCATTTACCTATAGTTACAAAACCTGGCACTCAAATGACAGTTCACTCTTCTGCTATACCTTCAGAAAAAGAAAAAGGTGTTAAATATAATATAATAAAGGCTAAATATAAAACTAATATATTAATAGTTTTATAAATTTATTTTATCTTATAACCCAAGAAAAAAGAAAAAATACAACCGTAAAGAGCCATCATTCACTAGCGAATATTTTGAAAAGTAAGTTAATAATGAAGGTGAAGAGGTTCGGGCTTGCAAAATCATAAATAAAAATGGTATAAAATGTATTAGAGAATACAAGAATGTCGGAAGTTCAACGGGAAATCTTATTACCCATCTTAGAGATTGCCATGGAATCATTGCAAAAGATGGAGTAGGCGTTTTAAAAAATGCATATAAAATAAAATTAGAATTATATATAGAAATAATTAATAGATTTATAAGTATTTTTTTTAGTCCCAAGATTCCAAAATTACTGATTTTGTGCGAAAAGTTCGACCCCACCCTAAACATATTCAAAAAAGGCATGAAGAAGCAATTTTGAAGTGGATGTTGCTCACAAATCAGCCTCTTTCTACAGTTACTAATGATGCTTACAAAGAAAAAATAGCTGAATTGGATTCTGCTTTTAGTATGCCTGGAGAAAAAAAAGCCAAAACCATGATTGTTAAAAGTTACAAATTTTTTCAAGAAAATTTACAAAATCTTCTTACTCAAATGACAAAAAGTATTTCTCTTACAATGGATTTTTGGTCTAGTAGGACCAAGCACGGTTATCTAGGAATAACTGCTACTTGGATTACACCAAGTTTTGAGGTTAAAGATGTAATGTTGGAAAACAAATATGTTCCTTCGCCATATTCTAGTAGAGTGGTTGCTTATGAACTTTATAGATGCATTAAAGTCTGGAATCCTGAACATCGTATAGCTTCAATCACCACTGACAATGGGTCAAACATGATCGCAACTTTCTTTTACTAAACCAAAAAGAAGGATGTGACAATATTAAACGTCTTTCATGTACGGCTCATACTCTTCAATTGGTAATTGGAAAGGGACTTGCATCAGCTGAAATTCTAGTAGCATGTGCAAGAATATTAGTTCAATTTTTTCAATCGCCAAAGCAAATAGAAAGACTAGATAACATGCAAAAAAAATTGGGTTATACAGATATTGTGCATTGTATTCAAGAAAGTGGAATTCATCATATTATTCTTGGGATCATCTTTTTTTTTTATTACTTAACTTCAAACTGATTTATATACATCAGTTGATCATGAAGTTAAAAAAGATGGTAGTAAGTTAAAAAAAATTAATCTTTCGATAATGAGTGGGAATTATTAGATAAACTTATTGACTTACTAATGCATTTGAGGAGGTGATGCAAGAGTTTTCTGGAAATACTTATGTAACATTGAGCAAAGTTATTCCTACTATTAAAGAAATGATTTATAACTTAGCAAGTGAAGCACCATTAGATAATAATCTTTTCTCAGATGAAAATACAGTATTCGAATTGGAAGCAGAAGAAATGCAACCTATAGACTTTGATGATGATGAAATTATAATATCACTAAACAAAGAATTTCAATTAAAATTCCACTAAACACAACAGATATTTTAGATAAAGTTAAACAAAATATCTATGACGCCTTAATCTATTATTGGAATGATCCAAATGAGCTTGGTTTAATGCCGACTTTACTTATAAAAGTTTAGATTTTTTAGGTGATAATTCTGAAAAGCAACATACTATTCAAAAACTTCTGATGAAATAAGTAAGGTAGAAGATCCAGTACCTAATATCTCAATTAATTCGACTCTATCTAATAAAGAATCTTCAACACGTTCACATAAAGTATATCTGCAACAACGTCAAATGAAAAGAAAAAAAAAGATAAAGTAATACAAAATCCACAAGATATTAAATTATCTATCTTTTCACTAATATTGAAAACAGAATATCTATTACACTAGTAGAAAATGCACTCAAGAAATTTTTCTAAACTTACCAAAATTGCCCGAAAATTTCTTGCAATACCAGCAACATCAGTCTCTAGCGAAAGATTATTTTCGAATGCTGGCAACCTTATTAACTCTAAAAGAGTAAATTTAGATTCGACTTTAGTTGGCCAAATATTATTTCTAAATAGAAATCTAGGTAAGATGCCTGTTTTTGCACCGGAGTGGAATGAAGAGGAAACAGATCATGTTAATATGAGTTAAAGTTTTAGTAATTCATAAAAAAAAAACTCCTGTGGTGACAGTAAAAGGATATACGTAAATTATAGTATAATAAAGTTAGTACATACACAGTAGCTCTCAATATAACGGACCATCGATATAACAGATATTGCTTAATATGGAGAATTATAATGGATCCAAATTATGATTTACTATAATATCTAATATATCGTGATATTTCGATATTATGGAGCTTTTGATATAACGGTGCAAAGAACTGGAACCATGGCCTCCGTTATACCAAGAGCCACTGTGTATTCAGGAATTAACTCATTAAAAATTTAGTAGTTACTTCGCTTTTTCACTGCAATCCCACGTTAATTATATAAATAACTACGTTGTATTTGCAAAAAGATGAAATGTTTAATATAAAGTTCGCTTAATGCCAACTTTTTATAAAGTTCGATGTTACAGCCTCAACATTATAGAACCAAGAAAAGAGGCTTGAAAACTGGTTAATAGCTAATATACTAGACTTAACAGTAATTATATGATGTCACAAATTTCAGGTTTCAATTACAGAATATGATTGTTTAATAAATGAAGTAATCAATAATTAGATCAGAAGTTCAATCAATTTATTAACAAGTATTTAAAAAAAGGGATTTAGCTTAAATTTATTAACTCATTTGAATGTCACAGAAATATTAAAATATGATTTGCAATTTTATTATGAGGAAATATTGATTTTTAGAGAACTACTACTAGGTATGATTTTGAAGTTTTTTTAGAACTCTAATAAGTTTAACTCTACTGAATTACTTTTTTTTGAGGCAAACTTTAAGCTCTTATATACTTTCATTTATAAACTAAAAATGATTAAAAAGAATTTTTTTCTTAAAACTCTCATGAAGCTTTCTATATTTAGAACTTTTAAGTATCTTTCTATACTTAAAACATTTTCTATACTTAAAACTCTTGAGTATAAAATTTGGGTTTTACTAAAATGCACCTATGGTGTTGAACACCATGTTACACAAAACTATTAGAATAGCCAATCAAAATTTAAGATCAGGTATAACATAAAATTTTGTTTTTTTTGTTTATTTTTTAAAAAAACATTCATAACTTAAAATTTTGCTTATGAAACCGCCTTTGGGCTCTAATAAAAAAAATTCCTTGCTAAATTTTGGTATAAACTATGCCACCTGCCCCATCCCAGGTCTCACCCTAACCCTAAGGTAATAAAAATTTATTTTTTGTTTTATAAAAGTTTATTTTTTGTTTTTGTTACACGAATTTGCAAATCTAATTTACCTATGGTGTTCAACACCATAGGTGCATTTATAATTACCGTAAAATTTTTAAAACTTTTTTGATTCTTAAAACTTTTAATTATCTTCCTATGTGTTTAATTTTAATTCGTTATTGCTGTTCTATCACTAAAAATTTTAACTAATAAAAAAAATAGCAATTCAATATAGCCAATTTTGGCCTTTGCTATGCTACTCAAATTTTGCTCATCACAACGGATATTATGGCAAAGAGTGGTATGTATATATGAAATAATGCATTCAGATAGCACATATGTGTATGTTATATAGGTGTTGGTTTGTATTACTTGTTGGCTCATTTCGTAAAGAGCAAAAAATTAGTAAATAAATTTTTTTTTTAAAAAAAAGAGCAATAGCTCATAATTTCTCTAATGAAACTTTAGTGTGTTTAACTAAAAAAATTTTTTTCAAAATTGTACTTTAGATGCAATTAGTTTGATCATCTTACCGGTATATTGATTATATGAATTTATTGCTTTAATAGTTAATCCACATTAATTTGCACGTAATAACGCACATGAGCGTTAATTCGAATTTTCCACATTTTCGAAATTTTATAACTAATACAATACTAATGCATATTTGCTGTACTAAATCTTTTATAATTGAAATAAAAAATAATTTAAACTATTGCACATATGTATCTTGAAATAACACATTGGTGCCAAAATAACACGTAAATGCGCGAAAATATAGTATGTAATAAAACTAAATAATATTTCACCAAAGTATTTAATTTCGAATGCATATATCAAATTTAATAAGATTAAATTAAAATTTATTAATAATATTTTTTGACAAAAACATCAAAGAGTTTTGGACGATAAAAGTCAAAATTAAAATTAATTTCTATACTACTTTTCAGGATGGTAAAACATATTTATTACGATAAAAGGTGAAGAATAAATAAAGCCTACTGGGTATTCTTCAGTACCACCTAACAATGAGAATATATAATTAAATAAAAAGAACGAAATAACAAAGCAATGATAATTTTTGTGTATATTAATTTAACTTACATTGTACACCTGGTGGAGGATGTCCACCTCTAGTAAGAGGACGAACGATATAAGTAATATCATCAAACGCTCCTTTTCCTGTGTTATTCTAGTTATAAATTAAATGTTAATCACAAAATTTTATAAATTTAAATGAGAACTACTTAATAATGCTACGATAATTACGCTAGTTTTTTCTAGTCCTAAAGCAATATCTTCTGGATGATCAGGTTTTGGTATTCTAACAATTGCAGTTGTAATCAATCCTGAGGTGTCATTCTTCGGAATAATTGATCTAATGCCAAGCGAAGTGATACCAGCTTGCTGATCTAATTAAGAGCAATAAAATTTTTGCTTAATATCATACATATGGAAAAAAGCTTTATTAGCATTATCAATTATCGCATACTTGGATTTTTGTATGTCGAAGCTACTGCTGAAGTTGGATAGCGATCAATATCTTCTTCGTTATTAAAAAATAATGCGCGACTTTCCTCTAATTATTAAAAAATAGTATAAGCACCAAAAATCATATGATGAAAGCATGTACAAATGTTCATACCAAATACCCATGTATAATTATTATTATTATTAGTACATTGATGCCAGCTATATCCACTAACGTATAAGAGAAATTTAAATTTATTGTCATCTGGAGGAGTGATATTTTTCGGGATCTCGATATCTTTAGGGAACTCTTAAGAAATATTTTTATGTTATTATGTGTGCATGTCGCTAAATTATATGTTATTAATTAGATAAAAAATTTACCATAATTCCCGATTGATTGAGGAACGTCAAATATGGCATTTCCGACAAATAAATTTCTGGCAAAAGACCCGCTTGCAAAGAGCAAAAGAACAATCAAGGCCAAGAGAAATTCTAGTTTAACCATATTCGTGGGGGGGTTTTTTTTTTATTAAAAAAAATTCGTGTATTTATGAAATAAATAAATTAACGTTAATAGAATGAATATAGATTAAGAGAATATATATTCTTCAAAAAAATTCAAATTAAGACCATAAACTTTGGTGAAGTTTAAGGTCGATGAATTTCATGCTTTTTTTATAGTTTTTTTTTTTTTCGTGGATTGCATAAAATTCTAATTTGAAAGTAAAATATGCGAGCTTAATATTGTAAACATTGTGTCGTGTCTAAATTGCTATTTCAGATGCTTAAGTTGCATTTTCCCGAAATTACAAATCAAAGTATGTAGCAATTAGAATAACTTTTTGATGAAAAATTACCAAACATGAGAAAGAAAATGCACATTTATGGAGGAGTACATTTTTCTAAGATATCTAATAAAACTCCATATGTAGCTCCTTTCGACAATTTTAAGGTAAATGCATTATTCTTGTTGATTGTGCAAATAAATAAACTGTTGAATTGTATACATTATATCGATATTTGGAAATTTGAATTACCCCTACAAAAAGTATTATAAAATGTACCTCCTGAACGCCTATTTTTTTTTATGTAGGGGACCATCGAAGTAGGCAGATGCATTTATTTGGAACCAATACAGTTCGGTAGCTTTTTGACAGTTTTTGACAATTAGAATACTGGTTCTTATATCCATGTAATACAATTTTTGTTGCATAATTTGCATAAATAATTTTTTTATCTGCATAATCTAGGTGGTATTGACATTTTATCATACTGTATTTGTGGAGAGATCGACGCCAAATATTTTTGCGATCCGGGAGAAGAAATTTCATTGTAACCCTTACAGCTGATTTGACAATTAGAGGACACGTGATGAATTTTGATGATCGTCAGTGAATTTTAGGTAATTACTAGTGCGATGGGTGGCGCATTCGCGCCACCCATCTTATTTATAATGAGAGGAGTTTTAAAAGGAAGATAAGATTGATTTAAAAAAATATGAAATCTTATTTTTTGGTTTTTACGTACTTTTGATACGAATATTATTTTATTAATAATTTAAAAAAAATTCAATTGATCGACCTATGTTTTTAGATTCCATGTAATGCATAATTCTATTAATTTATAGCAAATTTTAAAAAACCCCCCGATCGACTGACCCAAATTTTCAGATGTGCATATTATTTTATTAATTTACAGCAAATTAAAAAAAAAAAAAATTTGACGACCGACCCAAGGTTTCAGTTTCCATGTAAGGCGAGACCAATTTAATTCGGTGGTTTACGTTACATTCCTTTCTTAAAAGGGGGAGCGAGAACGGAATACATTAAAACTTCTTTCTCTATCGGAAATCATCAGGTTCCACTCGCTTGTTTTTTACGTTCATTTAATTTCTCTTCGGAAAGTTTCAGAACCTTGCAATTTCTAATCTTAATTCTACCCGTCACTAAGTTCTCTGATCAAATTTACCTAAATTATGTATGTATTTTTAAAATATTTACCAATAGAAAGGTAATGTAAACTACCGAATCGAATTGGTTTCGCCTAGAATAACATTGATAACATTAATACCCTAAAGTAGTGCCTAACTAAAATTTTGACTTAATGCTTGCAGGGGTTAATTTTTGTCAGGCGCTACTTTAGATAAGGGGCTACTTTAGATGCAGCAGTACCTTTTGTAACTGATCTCATTAACTCTGCTCAACAGTGATAACCCTGATCGATCGCATGATCACGTGAGTCACTCGAATTATATTTCGTTTCACCTTTGCTGTTTTCAAATCATTATATATCTCGCCATTTTACTTGTACCCCTTTTACTAAATGCAAGGGCTCTTCAGAAACTGCGTGACACATAGTAAGATTGTAACCGTAACTCGTGATAGAAATTATAAGAATTCTAACGTGAGCTACGTAATTCGACCCTAGCCTAGCCTAAATTGTGATTATTAGAATAGCGAACAAACTTTGTACGTATTATGTGTAAGTAGAATTTTTTTTATAGAACTATGATAAAAATCATGATAATTCCAACACAACTATTTTTTTTTTATTGCTACGTTACCGAAATGGCACGAAGCTTTGTATTTTTTACATTCGATAAAACTTTGCAAAAACTGTTAAGTACAGTACCTTCATCAATGGATCCAATAAAGAATTTGATTGGTTTGTCAGATCAAATTACCAATCAGATTTTTTGTCGAATTTATTGTTTTTAAAAGAGGGAGGGAGGATAAAAGGGGGTAATATAAACCACCGAATTAAATTGGCCTGACCTAATGAAAACAAAAAATTCCTTTCATGTTTTAATCTTCGATGTGTACATTATTCTATTAATTTACAGTTTGAAAATTAGTGGGACACATGATGAATTTTGCAGTAATCTTCCGTAAATTTCAGTAATTAATTTTCGGTAATAAAAAAATAGTTTTCAATAATATATTTTTCAGCCGGTTCAAAATATACCGTGATAATATATTGGCGGAAAATTATATTATCGAAAAACTATACTGATATTACTGAAAAACAGTTATCTAAATTGGATGATCGCCACAAAATTCATATGTCCGACTAATTTTCAAATCAGCTGTAAAAAAAAAATAAAAATAAAAATAAAAATAAAACAAAAAAAAAATTCTACCAATTCAAATTTTTAGATTCTATGTAATGCAAAATGAAAAATTAACCTAACTTTAAACGTAAATATTATTCATTAAATTAAAAAAAAATTCTGACTGACCAACCCAAGTTTTCAGTTTCTATTTAAGGCAAAACAAAAATCAACTTTGCGTGACCTAATCATAGATGTGAACATTATTCGATTAATTTACAGTAAATTAAAAAAAAAAAGGAAAAGAAAGGTCGACTAACTGACCCAAAAGTTTACAGATTCCATGTAATGCAAAACGAAAAATCAATTTTGCATGACCTAATTTTAGATATATACGAACATTACTCTATCAATTTACAGTAAATTATAAACAAAAAAAAAAAAAAAAGATCC
>QKWP01000028.1:493901-587446 GCA_003550325.1 Gigaspora rosea
CTTCGATGTGTACATTATTCTATTAATTTACAGTTCATAAATCAGCTAAAAAAAAAAAAAAGATCCGACCGACCAATCCATGTTTTCAGATTCTATGCAATGCAGACCGAAAAGTCAACTTTGCATGCCTAATCCAAGATGCGAACATTATCCTATAATTTTACAGTAAATTAAAAAAATTTTTTACAGTAAATTAAAAAAAAACAATTTACAGTAAATTAAAAAAAAAATGCAATCGACCGACCCAAGTTTTAAAACTCTATGTAATGCAAAATGAAAACAACTTTGCGTAGCCTAATCTTAGTTGCAAACATTATTCTATTAATTTACAGTAAATTAAAAAAAAGAAAAAAAATTCAACCAAACGACCCAGTTTTTAGATTTCATGTATGCAAAACGAAAAATAATTCTGCGTGGCCTAATTTTAGATGTGAACATTATTTTACTGTAAAATGAAAAAAAAATAAAAATAAAAATAAAAAAGAAAAAAAAACTGATCGACCGACCTAAGTTTTTAGATTTCATGTAAAACAAAAATCAACTTTGCGTGGGCCTATATCTTCTTGAAAACAAATGCCAAATGCCAAACGAACTCCAAATTCATGTTTGTAATTTTTAATTTATAGATCGATTACAAATCATGAATTATATAATCATTTTAAAATGAACCAATCCCACGCACTGTCCATGTTTTCATAGATTTCGTCAATATGACATATTGCACATGTCCTGAACTTCCCAATCAATTCAAGAATAAAAGACCAAACCAATTAGGTGCAGATTTCTGTCGATCCAAATGTGCGATTACATTTGATTACGCGGATAATCGTAAAATTATTTATGACGATATATTGCGACATTATACATAGATGAGAGAAATTCACATAGCGAAATTTCACACGTCGATCAAGTTATCAATCGTTGTAATTCCAAAAGCAATATTACAGTATACATCATACTACATAACATTGATATCAACACAATAGCAAGCAATCAAAAGCGTTTAATCGGACGAACTCAGAATTAGTGTAGATATTTTTCTCTCAGGAAAATCGCAATGTTTTATGATAATTATTGCAAACATTAATTAAATAGACAATCATGCAGAATGTACAAATTCAACGATTATCTAAAATCGTAATATCGTAAATGTCGTAATTATACGTCATACGTCTAATAAAATCATTGTTACACAGCTTCTCATAACCAATTCACAGGTAACCAATCAAAAACGTTTAAAAGGACAAACTCAGAATTAGGTGGTATAGATAGATAGATAGATTAAATATAAAACCGGTTTCAAACTTCATATATCTAATCCGAATTGATTATCTAATCCGAATTTGTTATCTAATTCGGATTTTATTCAAATTCGAATTATAACTCGGATACATTTTAAAGAATCCGAATTTAATTCGAATTGCTTTTAAAAAATAGGATCGTAACACTATAAGTAATAAATATTTGAAAATAGAATATACGTATAGCATAAATAAATTCAATTTAATAAAATAAACATAGATAGTAAATGATTGGCTTAACGAAACACAAAAGATCGAAGAAGTCTTTAAATTTATGATTATCAAATCATCTGGGCGGGGAAAAATCCGAAAATTAAAAAAGCAAAAAATACAAAAATCTCAAGATGCAGAATAGAATTTATACTAAAACAAATACCTTTTGTCGGTAAAATAGCAAAAAATATATATAAAGATATAAAGTAAAGGTGAACGAATTGCTTTTTAGCACAACGCTGCAAGAGCATGAGCAAGAGCAATGGCATGAGCAAGAGCATGAGCATGAGCAAGAGCATGAGCTCTATTGTCTATAAAACGCGATCAATTCTGTGAAACTATAAATTAGCTTTTTTAGTAATTTTTTATTAAAACGGAATAATGCAGAGCAAATATAAACATAAGCACAAAAGCAAAGAAGGCAAATTTAGGGTTACAACTTTAATCGAGCTTTTTTAATGCTTTAAATTAATGGTTTAATTAATTTAATGCTTTAAAATGCTTTAATTAATTTAATTAATCGTTAGGGCTGTACATCTATTTAAAAGTTTGTATTAATTATTATAAAATTATTATCTATCGATCGCAATCTGAAAAAAATTTATTAATAAATTTTATTATATGTCCACATAGAGTTTTGATTGACATAGTATAACGCGCACCCCAATGGTGCACCATTAAATGTTTAAATTATTTATTATTTATTAATGGTGCACAATGCTGATATAATTTAGTTAATTATATTAAGTAACAATTGTAAGTAATGATAAATACACGGTACGTATCTATTTGATACATTAGATCTTTGTTTTTTTATAACTGATATGTAATCAAGGATGTTGAACAAAGACTTGAAAGTAATCGATGGTTTCATAAATTTCACTAATTGTCAGCAATCGGCAGATATGAACGATCCAGACGGAATGTATAGGCTTGGATATTGCTACGAATATGGAATTGGAATTGAAAAGGATGAAAACAAGGCATTCGTATATTATCAAAAATCGGCAGACATGAATGATTCTAACGGAATGAATCAAGTTGGTTATTGTCATTATTTAGGAATTGGAGTCGAAATCGATAAGCATAAAGCGTTTACATATTATCTGAAGTCTGCTGAGGCAGGTAATTCTATGGGAATTTGGAAAACTGCCATTTGTCATTATTATGGAATTGGCATTGAAAAAAATAAAGATAAATTTTATGAATGGATTAAAAAGTAAGTTAATTGTTTATTGTAATGTTTTATTTATTTAAATAAGATCCTTCACATAACTTTAATTATCAGGGAGTAAGTATAAATAGATATATTGATTTATTTAACAGTAATTTAAACGATTATGCCAAGAAATTTGTCATTTGTTTATAGTTTTATCAATCATTTATAGTTTTATTAATTGTTTATAGTTTCATCAATTGTTTGTAGTTTTATTAATTGTCTGTAGTTTTATCAATTGTCTGTAGTTTTATTTATCTTAATTTTAATAACAAATTGTAGTAATAAAACAGCAAGTTTTGTAGCTGAAGTTTTTATAGTAACTTAACTTATGATAGAATCATAATAATTTTAATACTAACTCAACAATGTAATAAGATCTACAGCTGAATTTTTTATAATAACTTTAGTAAAAATTAGAATACAACTATTTCAAATTTAACCAAATAAGACCTGTGGGTCAATAGTACAAGTGGCTAGCACTCTGGTTTCGCTAGTGCTCATACCCGGATACTTTTTATCTGAAAGATTGTAGCCTTTAACAAAATTTAATAACCGGTTTTATATCCTATTCAAATAAAAGGATAACGGTTATATCCGGATAAGATATTTATATGATTGTTGATTTTTATATACAGTATTAATGCATAAATTAAATAAAGTAACTCTATAATAATAATGTAAAAAAGTTAGAAAAATAAATAAATAAATAAAAACAAATAAAAATGAATCACTATATGCTCGCCTAATATTAAATGCTAACTTTTCATACATTAAAAGAATAGTCAATATAATTAATAATTTTTACATTCCCTGCGTAGAACACATCCACATTTGTTTTTCGGCAACGGCAGGAATCTGGTCGGGTGTTATGTCTAGAAGATAATTACTAAATTTTTTTTAAACAAACATAAATTTATCTTTTTCGACATAAAAAACTTGCATTCCCAAGTTATTCCTATTTTGTTTAGGCATGAGAAGTTCTTCTGTTACGCCAATACAAAAAAAAATATCGAAACAATAAAAGAATAATCTTTATATATATTAATGAAAAAACATCAATGCAATTATTAATAAGTAATTATTATCAGTAATTTATTACATTGCTGTGCATTTCACAATCGATGAAAATTGAGAAAGAACGCTTGTTCATTCAGATTAAATTCAGAAATGATGAGTAACAATAAGTAATTATTATCAGTAATTTATTACATTGCTGTGCATTTCACAATCGATGAAAATCGAGAAAGAACGCTTGTTCATTCAGATTAAATTCAGAAATGATGAGTAACAATAAGTAATTGTTATCAGTAATTTATTGCACGGGTCTTATGTGACAACCCGTGCTTTTTTCATTAACTTATTGGCACGGGATTGTTACGTCAGACACCGTACAATAAAATAGTTATTATATGGGTGTTGAATAACCCGTTACACACATGGGTTCATATTTAAATCCCGTGCCTTCGGCACGGAATATGAACCCGTGTGTACTGGGTTATTCACTACAACCCATACAATAACTATAAATTATTACATGATCTGCATACAAGATGAAAATCGAGAAAGAACACGTCAATTCAGAATTTACGTAAATTCAGAAATGATGTGGAACAATAAGTAATTATTATCAGTAATTTATTACATGATCTGCATACAAGATGAAAATCAGAAAGAACACATGTCAATTCAGAGTTTACGTAAATTCAGAAATGATGTGGAGCAATAATAGTATTCTGTACTATGTAAAGTATGTAATAAAAACATAAAGTACCGTAAACTGCTGTATAAAAGACCCAGGTTTAGTACATGGTGAAGAGTTTGTACTATTAGAAGGAAAAATTTAAAAAGTATGCATATTTTTCATTCATAGTGGGCAGCCTAGATATTTTAAAAAAAAACCGCATTTGGTTATTGTAGATTTTGAGATTCACACCCGGGTCTAGTACATAGGGGGTCTGGTATCTGGGGATCTTGTATACGGATTCATATATATAATATAATAATTATTATTATACTTACAAAAAACTGAAAGCCAGTATAAGTTCAAAGTGTAATTGATTTAATTCACCTATTAAATAAATATAATAAACAAACGAAATATTAAAATCATGTTCTTATTTAAAATACATTAAATTTATGATGTAGACAAGTTTTACACTGAGTGATGCTAGTATATAAATAATACGCAAATTAAAGTTTTATTATAATTATATTTTACTCTATATTATATCTTAAGTTAACCGGATACCTCAATAATTTATCTGTTTATCAGTTTTATAATTCGGGTATCCGGATAGCCTAACAGTTAAACAGTTATTGTACCCTAGAGTACGACCACTAGGTGTCGCATTCGCGAAGTCACTGGTTCAAGTCCAATGGGATGCGAAAACTGCTAGGGCCACGATATAGTTGGTGGTAAAATTAATTTTACAAATTAATACGGTTACGGCATTGCCGTTTTTTTTGCCGTAATTGCTATGAGCCGTAATGCCGTATTGCCGTAATGCAGAAATACTATCTGCTATAATACCGTTTGTTAAAATACTGTACTGCATTATAGTTTCCTTTAAGGGTAGGGTGAACATAGATCATTTTTCATATGATATATGTGGTATATTAGATTTTTATATAGTAAATAAAAAAATGCTTCTGATAAATTTTTTTATGATTTTGATCAATTTGTATAAAATTTATATAATAGGTAGTTTCAAATAATTTGTTTATAATAATGAGGTTGCGCAATATTCATTGCTTTAAAAAAAATAAACTTTACATATAATTAAATTTTTGTAGGACGCTGTATGATTTTTGTAGGTTATACAAAGAATTAATTGGTCAGATCATATGATGTTTATATGTAAATCATATGATATCATATAAATTGGTTACACAAAGTTGATCTACAATCGATTTTATATGAAATTGGAAATTTGTACACTCTACCCTTAAATAATATTCTATTGAATATTTTTTCGAATTTGATTCTGTCGACTTTATTGATTTAGCACATGTAATGGCTATGAAAAAAGGGTTTGTAGGTCTAGGTTTTATAAACGTCGTGATTTAATTTTTTTTGACCAGTCTATAAGTCATTGTTTGAGAACGTCTTAAATGACATCATTGTTTACAGCATTTATGGCTTATCTAAGATAATAATTACATGCATACATACTTACGTGTTTTAAAATTTATTATATAACTATTGTATTCTGCTGCAGAATACACTTTAAATAACTTTTATGTTACCAATTAATTAATACAAATGAAATGCTTGTATGGCAAATAACAACATATTCATCAGTTTCCAGTTTGGAGTGACTGGGTATCACGTAATTACTTAATTATAACATTATAATATTATACCGTAGTTACGGTATTGCATTATTACAATATCAGATATTATGTTATTGTGACTTATGGCATTACGGAATTGCAGCATTATGACATTGCGGCATTACGGTATTATGAAATTATGATATTACAGTATTACGGTATTACGGCACATAATATTTACGCAGTTAGATGCTATGCTATAATTAATTCTACCACTAGTAAAATGGCGTAATTGCCGTAATTCAGTAATTCTACCACCCACTATCCCTTAAACCGTCCTGGTTTAGCAGACAAATTTGTCCGCTAAATTAATTCGAAGAAAAGTAAATCAGGTAAAATTTTCTTATTAAAATACTAACTAAAATGGATTAGAGTAACTCCCATGAACACAAAGCATATGACAATTACAATTTCACGTTATTGCGCATGCTATGTAATACAAGCAAAGATCGCAAATCAAAATTATGCAAAATATTTTGCGTTTTTGTTAAAGAATATTTTATTGGGTTAAAGCTCAATCACTCTGATAATTCGGCTATAAATTGTATAAACATGGACGAAATATCATCGTATGAAATGCTGGGACTTATTCATAATAAAACTTTTTTTAAATTTTTTTTCTTTTTTTTTAATAGTTAATTAATAGTGATTATAGACAATTGTCATACTACTAACACATATATACTATGTCATATACTACTAACACATGATAAAAGATCACAAGTTGATCTGCAAAATGGCATACTTTAATTTGAGCTTAGAAAAGGGGGTACAGTTGCTTAGAAAAATCGAGCACAATCGTACAAAATCAAAAAAACCCCAATTTTAGCGGGCAAATTTGCCCGCTAAACAGTTTAAGGGATAGGCCACGAATGGTGAAAAGAAGACCAGGCCATTATATCCCTTAGATTATAGTAGAACACAGGCAAATTTGCCTGTGTTTTTGTACTTTTTTAGCTCTGATTTACTTTTTTAAAATACTAAAATAATTAAATAAAACTTTGTACAATTATATTTGAAAATAAGGATTACTTTTTTGCAAAATTAGTTTTTATATTATAAGAAAATAAATTATAGTTACATATAAGCTGAAAATAGATAATTTTAAGAAAAAATTTTTTTAAAAAATTTTATTACAATTTTTCTGCGATCTTATTTAGTTTTAGTTTTAGAACTATAGTTCTTAAGACAATATTGTAGTTTATATAAAGGATGACAACTTTCATTATTGCAACTTTAATGATTTACTTGTAAAAATTAAGACTTGTATTAGAAGTAAAGATTTTTTTTATAGACGGGAACATATAAAATTTGAAAAAATCTAAAGAAAAATTTTAATAGTAAAAATGCCAATACAAGAACTTTAAACATTTATTATATTAAAGTTTTCTAATGATTTTAAAAAAATTTTATAACAAAGTTACTAAAACAAAACTTAAAGAATATTTTTTACTTAGAAAAGATATGGCTAAAATCAATATTTAAAATTTTATTAAAAATTTTAAAATACGCAGACAAATTTGCCTGTGTTACAATCTAAGTGATAACATAGCCACAATAGTCGCATGGCACTAGAAAAAGTAAAAATCTAATATAAAAGTTGTTAAAATAGGAGATTCTGCTTAAGTAACAAGAAAAATAGAGGCTTGTCATACTACCTAAATAAAAGAAAGGGTTTATAGGATCCAAGCTCAGAAGGACCTGTCCTTATTCGAAATGGAAGGAAAACTGAAACTTCAAAAAGGCTAGTACAGGAACTTTAAGAAGTTTTGGACAGAATTATGAAAAGTAAAGTAGAATCAGCTGGAACATGAAACGAAAATTTTAAAATGTAGAGTAGCACCATTTAGGGGTCAGGACAAAAATTTCTAGACATTCAAGGATGTATAGAAAGTAGAGTAGTGCTATTTGAACCACAGGCTAAAAATTTCTAACTATTGGAGACTAGATTAAATACTACTTCAAGCAGGGACCTCAGAATATTAGTACTAAATGAAGCACTCAGGAAAGATTCCTGTGGACTAGATATAAATTGGAAAGCCAGGAAGATGGTAAGAAGCTGAAACTGAAAACACCGCTGGATGGCATAGTAACAAATAAGAGTGTATTCAGAAAGTCTGAGTATGGAATATAGAAGGTATAGATAGCCTATAAAAGTAGTAAAATAAAAAATAGAATAAAATTATATACTAAGGCTGACTATAGCCATAATTAATGATTAATTAAAATAGTGTCACCTAATGTTCCTGATAATTACTATTCTGGGGTTAAAAAAAATTTTAACCAAATACTATAGTCACCATAATAACAAGTTCTGTAATAGAATTTATATAAAAATTATAATAATAACTCAACTTTGACAGTTGTATACATTAGTAAATTATTAGAATTTATAATAATTCCAATACAACTAACTTAACTATATACTATAGTTACTATATTTTCTCCAAAAAAAGCTACTACCAAAAATAAGCTACTCCTCTAATTTTTTTAAAAATCTTAAAAAACCCATTAGCAGTTGCTACATATAAAAGTCCAAATTTTATTCGAAATACACTTATAGTAAAAATTTCATATTATTTGGACAACTTTTTTATTAGTAAATTTTTCACTTTTCAAAAATTCAACAACTTGAAAATAAGCTATTCATATTTTTTTGTATAATTTTTGGCTCAAAAAAGGTAGCTTATTTTCAGAAAATATGGTATCAAAAAAGTGAGTAAGTTTTGTAATAGAAATTTTTATAGTAAATATCATAATAATTCTGATACTAGTTCAACTATAATTACTGTATTATTGAATTAGAAAGTAAGCTCTATTAACAGAATTTTAATAGTAATATAGTAGAAATTATAATGCTTCAACTACTATATGAACCATATTAGTAAATAAGTTCTACAACAAAATTTTCATAGTAAATCATTATAATTCTAATACAACCAACTCAACCTTAAGAGTAAGGAATATGTCAATTAATTTTTATATAATTTTAGTATCACAGTATGATATTGCAAAAAAATAAGCATATGCTATTAATTAAACTCTTTACTACAGTATTACAGTTAATCTTTATCAAATTTTTGTAGTAAATAGATTAAATTGTGTTCTTTATAGTATGTGCACCAAGTTACTTCAGCCAAATTTGAGTATATATAAAGCTTTTTAACCAATCAGAATACGGCATATACTAATTCTGATTGGATAAAAAAAAATTTAAAAAAAATTTCAATTTTTTTATATTAAATGCCAAAATTTTAAAAGCATAATAGCTTTAAACACTTATAACTTTAATTAAACTTTTTTAAGGGTAGATGGTATGTAGATCATTTCTATTAGTAAACGAGTGACAAAAAATATTTTTAATGCGAATTTAAAAGTTGCTACATATAAAAATTAATTTTTTACTATATAAATTAATTTTTTGTTCTAAGTAAACTTGTTTGTAATAAAAAATTACACATATCCTAAAAAATTTATTAATTTTGAATAAAATTTGGTAAAGTTTTTATAGTATCAACTTCTGTGGGGGCGGGGTCTATTTTGCGGGGGTGATCACAAATTGGCCAATCAAATCACGTGTAAACAATAAGTAAAATAGGGTCGCGAAGATAAAAAACAACTATATCTTATATTCTACTGGGCCAATTTTAATAATTAGACCACAATTAGAATCAGAAAAACATCCTCTACAATTTTATTTAAAAATTTAATATAGTTACTTAATAAAAATTTTCTTTATTATTAAATATAAAATTTTTAGTAACTCGTTTATTAATAGAAATGATCTACATACCCTCTACCCTTAAATATTCTAACTGATAATTTGGATAGTACTAATGAAAAACAATGGTTTTTATCAGTTATATTTTTAAAAAATATTTAAAACTTATGATTTTATATATTTATTAAAATATATATGATTTTTGATGAGAAGTAACTTGGTGCACTATAGTAAAAATTTTAATAAATAATATATTTAAAAGAATATACTTGTATATATTTTAAAGTTTCTGAGATAACTTCAAATTTTTTGGGCTTATAAATTAAATATTATTTGATTACCATATGACAAAATAACCCAATCTTAAAATATATATATTTTGATAAATAAATATTTGAAGTTTAATATGCTTCGCACCCATGTGATGTGCTTGTATATCGCACCCTAATTTGATTGGCTAAATTTGCAGATCATTATTTTTTTAAAAAAAAACAATTTTTGATAAAATTCTTTGAATTAAGAATTAGTCTATGAAATTTTAAGAAAAGTCTTAAAATGTTTGCGCCTATATGCAAAATTTAGTGCTAAACAAGTTTACTTAGACGAACTGGAAAGATTGTCTTAATAAAATTTAGAGAAATCATCAAAAAACAAGTTAAAAAAATGAAAAATTGCGAATATCTTAAATTTTATTAAGATAACCTTTTTACTTCGACTAAGTAAACTTGTTCAGCACAAAATTTTGCATATAGGCGCAAAGAAATTTAAGAATTTCCTAGTAAACCTTCTATACTAACCCTAACCTAAAAATTTTCACAATAATTTGTTTATTTTTTTTAAAAATAACGATCTATAAATTTAGCCAATCAAATTAGGGTGCAATATATAAGCACATCGCAGGGTGCGAGATATGCATTTATTCTAAATATTTAACCAATTTTCGATATTTTTCTATTAGAATCAGAAAAACCTAATTTACAACTTTTAATTAATTTTTAAAATTAGTTTACTTAAAATATTTTTTAATATTCAAAAGAATAAAAAGTGGCACAAAAATCTCATAAAAAATGATCAATATACTCTCTACCCATAAAAAATATTAGATTACTAGAATAGCAAGTAGGTTCTGTAACACTTTTTTTGTAAAATCATAAAATTTTAATACTAATTCAACTTTAATACTGCATATACTATATTAGCAAATAAATTTTTTATAGTAAACATTAGAAATTATAATAGTTATAAAGCAACTAACTCAATATCTAAATAATAAATAATTTTTGCAACAGAATTTTTTGCAGTAGTTTTAGTAAGTTATAATAATTACTAACTCAATTATTTTAAATTTAATAATAATATTCTTTTGTTTAATTTATCAGTCACAGAACATGTCCTTTTTTAGATGTTTCAAATGCTGTTACATATAAATCAAATAAGTTGACGCATCTAATTTTATATATAAATTTATGCAAATAAATTATTTAAATTAAATTTATATAAGATAGATAGAGGTATTGTAGGCCAGTTAATAGTAGAGTGAATGTAGATCATTTTCATATAGGATCATTGTGCAAAAAAATTTTATTTGTGTTTCACAAATATGCCACTAATAAAACTTTTAAATAATGATTAATTTTAGCCAAAATTTTGTGGTACATAGATCAAATCCTTCTATTTATAATAGTAACTTTAAGCCCTTATACCCTTTTAAAAAAACCTATGTGTATATATTATAAAATTTATCTAAGCTAATTGAAATTTGTATAAATAGTACAAAATTTTTTTTATTCGATCAATATTCTAGAATAAATAATTATCCAATTAAAATTTGGGATGGCAAACATGGTCGTAATAATACAGTACGTAGTATATAGCTGATAGCTTTAATAAATTAAAGTGATTTTAATCGCTTTAATTAAAAAAAATTTATAAAAAATATTTAAAAATATTTTTTTAGTTTATTTTTTAATTTATAATTATATATAGCAATATATTTTTTTTTAATAAAAAAAAATCTCGCCTAACAATTAGACTTCGAAGTTTTTAATATTTATTCTGTATTTATTTCATATTTATTTATAATGTGCAAACTATTTTTACAATCTAATACTAAAAAACTACCTTGTTAATTAACACCAATCTAACTCCAACCTTCAACTAGACCCATACAACTATCTAAACATGCCCTAACTTTTACACTAATTCTGCAGACCCTAACTTGTTATTAAACCACTCTATAGTCTAATTCTATTCTACAACAAGACAGTGCACTAGTGAACTGCAATATAACATGGCCAACTTATACTAACAAATGCAGCGAATGCATTATGGCACAGTACCTAAAAGCGACGAAGTAGAAATGCCAGTAAAGTGACAAAAAGAGACACAAACAAGCAATAACAGCAATACTAAATATAAAAAAAAAAAGAAAAAAAAGGAGATTAAAAAAAAGAGTATACTGGTACTTGTTTATATCGATATATACAGTATATAGATTAATCTGTGTAACTAGTAATTTTTCTGGTTATTTTCAAAAAAAATAAACAAAAATAAAAAAATATAATAAAACATATCTTTACTTGCAGTACAAAAGTAAATTGTCTCTAGCTGCTATAGATGTTTATATATATGTACGTATGTATGTATATTATCGAAAATTCTATACATGTTCAATTTCTATTTGTATAATTGCTATTACACAAAAATAATTTGAACTGATTTATATAAAAATGATCTATGTTCACACTACCCTTAAAGTTTCTACTAATAAAACTTTTAATAAACAAATAGATTTTTTATACAATTATTATTATTTGAACTAAGCTTAATAAAAAATAAATTACTGTAAAAAATTTTTTTAAACTAAATATAGTTTTAAATATAAATAATTAGTACACAAATAGAATATAAAGACTAAAATTTAGAGGTATTGTAGGCCATTATTTGATAGCTAATAATTTTTGATCTACTGATCCATTTTGGATGAAAATGATGAGATGATTATAACAAGTACAAAGTCGTTAATATTCAATTACAAGATCCCAAGATAATTAAAGGCAATAAGTAAAATTTGCAGATTTACTAATAATAAATTCAAATATATACAAAACTCGTATTTTGTATAAATAATGATATCTTGTTATCTGGTAACCAGAATTGAATAAATTTTATACCATTTAATTTATCTTGATGAGATGAATCAATTGGTATAAAATTCATCCAATTTTAATCACTAGATTACAAGATATCTGGCTAGCCCACAATACCCCCTGGTCCACAATACCTCTATTTACTTTATATAAACTTTTTTTTATATATTTTTTTAGTATTTAATAATTTTAATTTAAGTTTTAGTTCTTAACTCCAAATAGTTCAAAGAGAAATTTCTTTTAAAGTTAAAGTATTTTTATCTTTGCAATCCCTGTAAAGTTAAAAGCAATAATATAATTGGTTAAATAATATTTTAAAATATAAAAGATATTATTAAGTAAAAGCTTCTTGTACTCTAATAGAAAGTTAAACAAGAGGTTCTCCTGATTCCAATGGTACAGTCAACTCTCCATAAATGCAATACCTCTCTAAATGCATGTTTTTTTCTATTCTGTAAAATGTTATTAGTGCTAAATGCATGTTCTATATTCTGTAAATGCACATTCTCTTGAATAACATTTTATATCACACTAACCTCCCTAAATGCACGTAGCCAATCAAATTTAGTATTTAAAATAGGTTATACAGTTTTGGTAGAAGTTACACAAACTTGATGATCTAATTTTTAAAAACTGCAATTTAATTGGCCCTCTCTAAATGCAAACCTCCCTAAATACACATTGTAGGCTTGACCCTATGAGTTGCATTTATAGAGGGTTGACTGTACTAGTCTTTTGCAAGAAAACCAACAATTATTTGGCACTTTGTAAGAACACCAATTTGACTTTGCGCACCAACTCAGACTTCTGACACTTTGCAAAACACAACTAATTTCTAAATTTCCAAGAATGCTTCTTTAAAGAGATGATTTAGTTTGGCACAAGTTTCGCAAGTATTTGCTNGTAAATGCACATTCTCTTGAATAACATTTTATATCACACTAACCTCCCTAAATGCACGTAGCCAATCAAATTTTAGTATTTAAAATAGGTTATACAGTTTTGGTAGAAGTTACACAAACTTGATGATCTAATTTTTAAAAACTGCAATTTAATTGGCTCTCTCTAAATGCAAACCTCCCTAAATACATATTGTAGGCTTGTTCCTATGAGTTGCATTTCTAGAGGGTTGACTGTAATTAAATCATCAAAATTGGTTTAATGGATTCCAAAATACTTGGGATCAAAAAAAGAACATAAGAATTTGCAAATTTATTGTTACACAAAATATTATAGATTATCTCTTTGTCTGTTTTAGTTTCTTTAACCAATTGTAAAAATAGAAATAATGATCGGTGAAAATTTCCTTGATCAATCATATGATCGATTATATATAAAATGTTCAAAAGTTTGATTAGTTGAATTAAAATCGATTAAAAATTAGCAATTGATCCAAATTAGCCAATTATTTAATCGATTATATCAATATGATCGATCATATGATCGATTATAAAATCGATTCTTTGATTTTTTCAAATATAGTAATAGTAATTATCAGTGATGATGCTGAAATCGGATGATGCTGAAATCCATGTGATCTTTATATGCAACGGATTTCCTAAAATTTCCAAAAATCGTGTAAACAATTGATCTACACTACGTAATCAAAACAATCGAATGTAGCAGTCAGTTTAATTCAATATATACCTATATGTTGCATAAATTGCATTCTTGATATCTATATACAGAAGACCTTCTAACTGTATCAAAAAGGCGACCCTAGCTCAATTCTAACCCTAATCACAAACTATACTAGATTTAACTAAATTTTTTTTTGTTAGTGGTTTTTATAGACTCTTTATGCTTCATGTTAGGGTTAGGGTTAGGTTAGGGTTGCCTTTTTGATACAGTTAGAAGGTCTTCTGATATAGGTATCAAAATGCAATTTATGCGCATATAGGCATACTACTGGTTATAGCGTTCAGATTGTTTTGATTACATAGGTAGATCAATTGTTTAGTTTACACAATTTTTCAGAAATTGTAGGAGATCCGATGATACGTAGATCACATGATTTCAGCATCATCTGATTTCAGCATCATCCCCGACAGTAATTAAACAATGAAGGTAAAGTTTTTAATTCTTAGTACATATACGTATTCACATATATATATATATATATAATTTTATTATTTAGAAATAATTAAGATTCATAACAGATAATAAATTTTGCATATTTGTAATTTTTTATTAGGGATTTTCTTTCTGCCATCATGACTTGAGTATTACTAAAGCCATTTGAAGTTGATTCTTTGGTTAATATCACTTTTCCTGGACTCTCGGGAGGGAGTGAAATGAAACGAACATATGAAATGAACATATAAAAATAAACAAAGATAGGCCAATTTCATTAGTTAATATAAATCAGGTGACTGGCGAGAGTCATCTAGCATTTTGATTGGCTGTTCGTTTTCAGAGAGAGGTGGAGAATACTTCAGCTAAAGGGTGATATTAACTAAAATCTTAACAGGCTAACTTCAATATATTATAGTATGTTTGCAACATTGAAAATTGGTAATCACAAAAAATAACAAATAATAATTTTTCTCTTCTGTAATTGCCAAGTCTAATCTTGTTTTCACACTTATTTCTTTTAGCCGTTATTCATTTTAAACATAAAGGGTGGTGCAGGAAGTTTAAAAACTTCAATCTTCCTATATAGAGATAATGCATAAACTAATAGCATACCAAAAAATAAATTTTCTGAATTAATCTAAATAAAGCGAAAGATCTAGAACTCTCAATATTTTTACATTAAAACAAAAGCAAAAAAAAATAAGCCACTAAAAATTTAGCTTATCTTTAATGAGATAGTTGAGCTTAATTCTTTTCGATGTTTAGATTTTCTGTTTTATGCTGAATAATTAAGTTAAAAAATTTTTAAATCGATTAATAAAAACTATTATATATTAAGTGGTTTAAATTTAATGATCGATCAGATTTGTTTAAATCGATTTTTGCATAATAATTTAATAATCGATAATGTTCGATATGCTCTATTTCTTATCGAACAATCATATACAAAAGAGATTTTCATAATCGGTCACGATCAAACGAGCCAAATAACTGATCATTTCATAATTGATCATCATCTCTATGTAAAAATATCTTTTGACATATTTAGTATAGCATACATATTACCAGCTCCTACTTCACTCAACCCAAATTTTAGTTCAAAATAACCAGAATTGAACTTAAATTAGGTTTAATACCAATTTATCATGCAATAAATTTTTTCACGATTTCATAATGCATCTGCATTACTTGGTTCAATTTCTAATGATTCATATAGGCAAATTTGTCTGCAAAATTTATTTTTTGCATGATTGTTAAAAAAGTAAATAGGAGGTCCCTAAAAAATATTTAAATTAATTCAGTTAGCTTTATACAATACTTTGGTAAAGTATTAATTTTAAAATTTGTCATATTAAAAATTTTTACTAACTAAAGATTGCATTTTCGTGTAAATATAAATCTTATCAAAATATTAAAAAATATTTAACAGTAAATAATTTTTGATCTACTGAGCCATTTCTGATGATTTAACTACCAAAATAATCATCTAAATGAAATAATTCTAATGAGCCTAAAATCATTAAAATTCAATCATAGTATTCCAATATCAATAATAGTTTATTTATATTACAAATATTTATTGATTTTAGAATCCTGTGATCAAATATTAATAATTTTAGACTCATTATAATCATCTCATTGATATGATCATTTAGGTAATTAAATCATCCAAAATGGATCAGTAAATCAAAAGTTATTTAATATTAAAGATTTATAATAGATTAATAATAATAGGGAATAGAAATTTGTTGCACCTGCGACATGTTACACCTTCTAATTCTGACCACATGATTTTGTAAACAAAAAATTTTAAGTTTTAAAAATTAAAAATTTTACTAGTAAAATATAAAAATAAATAAATAAGTGATATCAAAGTATATAGTGTAAAATTTATTCTGAACAAGTTTTTCTAAGTTATAAAAATAGATTGCCTTAGTAAAAAAATGTTTTATAAGAAAAATCAAAAATTTCGAATATTAGCACATATAAAACTTTTTTTCTACTAATATAATCTATATTTACATTTAATTGATGATCTGCCAGTTATCTGGATAAAATAATCTACAATTACTATATAACATATGACGCAAATTAATTAATGAAAATCCCGATTTGTAAATATACAGATTTTACTATATAATATATAATATATACTGTACTATTATCGTTCTATATATATGTACAAGTGAATAAAAAACAAAAGATCTAAATCTTACTTTATAAATGTTTAAAACACTAAGTTTGTTAGCTTAACTGAAAAGTACAAGATAATAAACCTACTATATAGACATAGAGACGAATTACAAAATCTATATAGTCAAATTTAGGTTTTCCAATATCTGAAACGTCTATTATAAATGCAAAATGGATATACTCTTCAAAGTTTCCTTTTCGTAACATAAACTCTTAGCTATATATTAGACTCGGGTTTATTATATGTTTTAAAATTCATGAAATATAAGAGACCCAGGTTTTGTACATGACAATTCACAGTAGTATTTAATAAATTCACAATTTTATTATTATATAAGAATCAAATTTAGAGATTAAGCCCATTGAGAAAACTTTGTACTCAATACTGCAACTTCTGTATTATACAACTGCAAAATAATGCCTATCTACACGTTAATTGATTAATTTTTGACAAAATCTTAAAAAATTTATCTACAAGAAAACGAAATAAAGCTTACAAACTAATAAATATACGCAAAAAAATTGTCATATCTATATATGCATAAAGCTTACAAACTAAAATATACGCAAAAAAAATTGTTATATATATATATATGTATAAAGTTGATATTTATACATTTTTTGATGTACATATTTACAATATAGGGTCTTTGTCTTGAAAAAGACCATACAGTATCATGTACCGTAAGGTCATTTTCAAGGCAAAGACTCCATATTATAATATGATTAACCACTAGCACCAATGACAAGTTCCACCATCTGCAATGCTTCACTACCTGCAACAGCAATACCAACAACAAAACACCACTAACTTACTGCTGACATTAACAACAAGATTCCACCTTCAGTAACTCCAACACAACAACGATAAATCTACTACTAGCAATAGTGACATTAATAGCGAAATCCCAAGGGCGGCACCAATGATGAATTTCATCACAAACAATGCTAGCACAATGGTGAATTTTCACTAGCAACGACAAAAGTTCACCACCAACAGCACAACCCATCTAGAAGACTACACAAACGACACAATTTACCATCTGCGAAAAGCAACACAAAATCGTATATATCAAATACAAACCACTTAAACAACACTTACCTAAAAAGAAGAATGAAGTATTAGTAACTGTTATTTGTACATAAACCGAACGAAAAAAAGATACTTAGCATAAATTAATTATCAATGATCAGTTCAGTGATACTGTATCAGGTTATCCAAGCTATTATATACTATATAATAAATCAGATCACATGATTTACTGTATATTAAAATATATAGTATATAAATTGCTTGGATAACTTTTCAGCATTAGTAAATAAATAAATTAAATTAGTGTTATTAAATAAAAAAATTAACTCAAAACAGTATTACTAAACTGATCATCGATAATCACCTAATGCTAAGTATATTTTTTTTGTCCGTTCTATGTACAAATAACATTTACTAATACTTTATTGTTTATTCATATAAGTGTTTGAGTGTTTTGCGTTTACTATAATTTGGTGTAGTTATTCGCAGGTGATGAATTGTGTCGTTCATATAGCTATTCCAAGTGGTTGGAGTCATTAATAATGCTATTTGTATCGCTGTTGTCCTTGGTAGATTTCGCTGTTGCTGGTGGTAGAATTCGTTATTGGTGTCTCGTTGATGTCATCATTGTTAGTGGTGAAATTTCGCTGTTGGTATCACTATTATTGTTGGTAGAACTTCGCCGTTTGGGATTTTGCCATTGCTGGTAGTAAAATTTCATCATTGATGTTGGTTAGTAATGTGGTAGAATCGTTCCAATGATGATTATAACTTGCTGTAACTTGCCATAACTTTTTATAAACTTATATAGTTACAACAAGTTATAGCAAGTTACGATCATTATTGAAATAATTCTACTGCATCACTAGTGTTGGTATTAAAGGAAGGTTAATTATAATTCGGATGCTAATTCGAGATATTGTATTAGCTCACATACTTTAGATCTATTATAAATAAACTTGTACGTAGGAAATAAAATAAACCAAAGTTTAGCTTACTTACCCAAAAAAAGTAATAAATTCAAAAGTTATGTAGTATTTTAAGTTTCACTTTCCTTGTTTTATCGTGACTGTATATAATATACTCTGGATTAGACATTTAAGTCATAGTTTCTTGGTAGGCGAAAAGGTAAGCTTGGTTTCTAGTTTGAACAGAAAGATTAGTAATCTTACGAATTCAGTTTCTATTTAGATCTTATGTGTAAGCAAAAAAAAAACTATTATACATATATAAAATTATTTATGCGAGTTCTTTAGTTTATTTTAAAGTCTTGTAAGATTGTACAAATCTACAAGAAAATCCAAAAAGTTTGAAGTTAAAAAGCTAAAAAAGAATATAAATGTATAATAAAAGGTAAATTAAATTGTTAATAACTAGGTATATGTTATATAGTAAATGCTGCGTGCGTCCAAAGTAAAATTTTTAACGAAGAACTTCTGAGCTTAATGCTTTTAACATCAAAATAGTATAATATTACTCTACAATTTGTACTACTTTAAAGCAAGTATTGATTAAAAAATATATTGACTTTACATATAACTTTAAAATATCAATTTGGTTTTACATATATATAATCTGCGTCAAAATTTTCACTAGGTGACTGACGGATCATCAATTAAGTATTATATAAAAATTTTACGTTAAACAACTTTTTCTAAATTAAAAAGGTACCATATGTATCTGAAATTAAGCTACCTTTTTGGCCAAAAATTACACAAAAAATTGTAAAGTAGCTTATTTTCAAAATATTGAGCTTTTTGAAAAAATTAAAAAATGTACTAATAAAAACTTGTCCAAATTTTACCAAATTTTTACTATAGGTGTATTTTGATGTGCTAAACAACTTTACTTAATCGATCTTTTGAAGTTTACTTAGTAAAAAAAACGTTTTATATGTAGCAACTGCTAACGAATTTTTAGGAGTAGCTTATTTTAGATAGTAGCTTATTTTCAGACATATACGGTAGATTGTTTTAGTAAAAAAATGGTTTATATGTGCTAACTTAGAAATTTTGCTTTTTCTTATAGTGCTGGAAGCCTATACTCAACACGTTTCAATTTTTAAATCACTATAGTTTTTTGTACAAGAGGTTTTTTAAAAAACTGACTGGTAAATTTATAAAGGAATATTAGTTCTATAACTATGCCAAATATTTTTTTGAGAACCTTCTGTATAAAAAGTTGATGCATTTTAAAGATTACTATTGTTTTATATGTAATTACTATGTGTTTCAATTTTAATTAACTTTAAAGTACTATAACTTTTTATAAAGAAAAATTTTAAAAATCAGACTAGTAACTTTGTTCTTTATAATAAGCTTTACAAGTTTGCCAAATAGCTTTTAAAAATATTGTCTCTATAAAAAGATGATGCATTTCAAAGTTACCCTATTTTATTGTCTAGTATAGGCTTCTAGCACCATATAAACCATTTTTTACTAAGACAATCTATCTTTATAACTTAGAAAAAGTTGTTCAGAATAAAATTTTACATTATTGATGTGCTATTTTATATATATTTTATACTTTATTAAGTAAAATTTTAAATTTTTAAAAAATAAAATTTTTTGTCTGTAAAATCGAGTGATTTGATTGGTCGAATCAGGGGTGTGATAAATTTATTTTCCCTTAATAATAATCTTAATATATATAAATATAATGCATTAAAACAGCTTTAAACAATTTATTTTGAAAAATGTTAATTTTTTTATATTTATAAAACCTCAAATAAAATTTATAAGGAGGATCAAATATATTTAAAAAAGCTTTTAAATTTTAAAACTATAATTATTTTCTCTAATTTTATAAAAATAGAAAAATTTAACTTTATATAAATTTATATAAAATAAAGTTATTTATAATAATTTATCATTTAAAAACAACAAGATTGTTAAAATGCACTACTGGTGTTCAACACCAGTATATAAAAAAAATAAACAAAAAAATAAACAAAAAAATAAACAAAAGTTAAAACTAATAAATGTTAAGTTAGAGTTAATAGTTAGGATTAGGTAAGGCATAGTATATAGTAAAATTTCACAAGGAGGGTTTTTTTTAAAAAAAGGTGATTATATAGATAAAATTTTGAGTTAGAAGGTATTTTTTAAAAAAAAATACCAAAACAACAAAAATTTTATGTTACATCTAATCTTTACATTACACTGCATTTAAAAAATTTGATTGGTGAAAATCATTGTGGTGTTGAACACCAGTGGTGCATTTTAGTAATCTCGAAAAACAAAATATAAAACTAAAAGAATATTATATTAAAAAATTAAATAAAGTTTTATAAACTTTTTTTTTAAAAATATTATATAACTTTTTGCAGCTGCACATGCTTAACAGACAAGAGATAATATAATGTGTGACACTTAAAGACTATATTTGGCATATTTTAAAATTTAACAATTTAAAGCTTTAATTTAATTTAGAAAGTTGATTTTTAATGCTTTTAAAGTTGCTTAAATTTGATTGGCTGGATTTTTTTTCTGAATTTTGATTGGTGAAAATTTTTTAAAAAATTTATTATAAATTCGAAACAATTTGATTGGTTAATTGTTTTAATGTATCTCATTTTTGACCTTTTTTATATGTTATTATATAAAATACTATATTTTAAATGAACTGACTAGGCGGTGCCCCATGCACATTGTGCCCTCTATTTTGATATCTCAAAATTTTACTAGGGTAACCCCTGTTGTACTTTTAACAAAAAATGATTCTCTCAAAATTCTGTACTAATTTTGATTCTAACCCTAACCCTAACCCTAGATGGAATTAATTATTAGTACATTAGAGATACAAAATGCACAGGGGCACCATTTAGATTTTGTCTTTTAAAAAACTATATATTTTAAATATTTAATATAATTTGTTAAAAAACAAAGCTGCTAAGTTGTAATAAATTAATTTAGCTATAAAATGTGGCTTTCTTTTTTTAATATTCGTTTAGATCAAAAGTTATTGGCCTTTAAAGTTTGTATAGTCTTTAAATGTTGCATACTGTGCTTTGTATAATAGTGAATTTGCAAATCCTTATGTTCTCTTTTTTGATTCCAAGTATCTTGGGATCAACCAAACCAATTTTGATGATTTAATTACTATTGAAATTAGGAGAACCTCAATTAAGGCACAAGAAGTTTTGCTTAATGGCATCTTTCATTTTTTTAAAAGATTATTTTAACCAATTATATTATTATATAGAGCAAGTCATTAATTTGACTTAAAGAACATATGATATTCTTCTTGATCTAAAAATGGTGACCTATATATATTGGATTCTATTTACCCAAAACAATTCAAAAAATATTTTATATTAAACAATCCTATATAACAGACCTATACTGTAGAGTTTGAGTTTAAATTATTTAAATTGAACAAAATTTTTATACACATTGAACTATTTATTGACAATAGTAGATAATTAGATTTATAAAAAAATTAGACTAATTAAAGTTATACCGTAAATTCTCAAAATAACGGACATCTGTATATCATTTTGAATATGTGGACATTATTTCCGCATGGATGTTATTTTGAATATATAGGATAATTTAATGAAACTAGTACAATACAGCATAAAAAAATGAATCCACCTAATACCTTAAAACTTATTTAATAGGTGTTTCAGTACTAATGTTCAGGTTTTTGATTCCAAATTAATTTATTGATATACTTATTTGAAATTAGTGATTTGTAATTTTTATACATAACCTTATTTATATAATAATAAATTCTTTTATGTTAATAAATTTTTTTTCAAAATTCTATACTAATCAAAAAAGACTGCTTTTTTATCTCCCATTCATTTTCTGATTTCGAGATTTGAACTAAAACTATAAATGCTTAATACTGAATTGTTAATTGTTGATCTTAGAGAAAGGATGTAAAACTAAAGGACATTTTGCTTATTACTGCTATATGGTCAATTGAGCTTTATATATATATATATATATCGTAATATAAATGTATATGGTGGAGTGTGTGTTATTTCAGGGTGTGCATGGGTGTTATTTTGAAACCACCTATGCTATTTTTAGGTGCATGATTTTTGAAATAACGTCCATGCCTGTTATTTCGAAAATTTATGGTATATTGGTAAACTAACACAGAGAAATAATTGTAATTAACTGAAATACTAGAATTGAACTAAATAATACAATTTTATTGGAGAGAACTAATTGTATTATATAATAATTAGGCATTAACTTATATAACACATAGCAATATAAGTTTATGATATGAATATAAATAATGAAATTATTTAACAATAAATTTTATAAAATTCAATTATTTTAAATATTTTATGCACACAACAATTTCTAGATCCATAAAATTAGTGTAGAGACATTTATTACCTGATTTTTTAGGGGGAGGGGGTCAGAGGGGTTATCAGGTGCTATATAATATAGTTTTATTAGCCAATCAAAATTGCCCAAAATAACTATATAAAATTTTTAATAATAATAATTAAAAATATTAAAATTTTATTTTATATTAATCTCTGAAAATGATTTGCACCAAGTAAACTTGTTTAGCATCAAAAAATACATCAATCGGCATAATTATTTTTATTTTACTTGAATTTTAGATATTAGATGCATAATTTTTGGTCTTTGATCAAAAAGGTCAAATTTAAGCATCTTTTCTCTAAATTTCAAGTAAAATAAGAAAGATTCTGCTGATTTAATGTATTTTTAGATGCTGAACAAGTATACTTAGTGAATAAAGTTAGAATTAATTAGTAAAATTTGCGAATCATAAGATTTTATAGAATTTTATTAATAAAATTCTATAAAATCTTATGATTCACAAAATTTTACTAATTAATTCTAACTTTATGCACTAAGTAAACTTGTTCAGCATCTAAAAATACATCAAATCGGCAGAATCTTTTTTATTTTACTTGAAATTTGGAGAAAAGATGCTTAAATTTGACTTTTTTGATCAAAAATCAAAATCATGCATCTAATATCTAAAATTCAAGTAAAATAGAAATAATTATGCCGATTTGATGTATTTTTGGATGCTAAACAAGGTTACTTAGTGCATAAATTTAGAACTATTTAATAAAAAAAAATTGTGAATTATAAGATTTTTTATAGAATTTTATTAATAAAATTTTATAAAATCTTATGATTAACAAAATTTTACTAATTAATTTTAACTTCATGCATTAAGTAAACTTGTTCAGTGCCAAAATATACATATAAACATATTCAAACTAAGACCAGCCTTCAGACTTTGGACCAAATCTGGTCCAAACTCAGACTTGACTAAAGTTTGGTTTAGGTCCGGTTTGTATATATTATTTGCTTGAATTTGATTGGCTAGTTTAGTATCAGGTACCCTCTTAAGAGGTGGAATCACCTGATAAATGTCTCTTCCCTTATACTAAGCATTATTTTTATTTCTTTTTGATGTTTAAGGAATTGATATTTATACCACCAGACCAAATTTGATGAACTTTTTTTTTATTTAGATTTGTAGAATTAAAGTTAAAAAATTCATCGAATTAGTCTGGTGATTATCGAGATATATTTACTCAAATTTTTAAAAAACTCGATGTCAATCATAATAGAAGCTACGCCAAAATTTTTCTCAAACGTTGAGCAAAGGTATCTCAACAATCACCAAACCAACAAATTCGATGAACTTTCTTCTATATATCTGTAAAGTTTGAATAAAAAAGTTCATCAAATTTACTGCCAGTTATCTTCGCTCAAAGTTTACATTTCGATAGCATTTAAGTTTTTTAAAACTTTGGGTGAATATATCTCGGCAACCACAAGCCAAATTCGATGAACCTTTTTCCATTCGAATTCTAGATTCTAAAATTCAAATAAGATAAGTTCATAGAATTTGGCCTGGTGGTTATCAAATTAATTAAAAAGTACAGTAGAACGTATAGGCCATGCCAACAATGATCGGCAAATTTGATTGGCTAGAATGCCGGCGCTACTGGCATCGCATTAAAGACAGTACGGCATATAATATTTACGGAAATCAGGTACTGTAATTCAGTAATTCTACCACCAACTATATTACAGACATCTTACTTCATTATGTCATATTCGTTATAATACACCTTCCGTAGTTGAGTTTCCTTGATAATGATAAGATATTGAGTTTTATGATGTGGCATTACGAAATTACGACATTACGGCAATTAAACACTACAGTAGAATTAATTATACCGGAGGAAAAGTTGCTTTGATGCCGTGATGCCGTAATTCAGTAATTCAGCCACAACTGTCGTTAGGGTTGAGAAAAAAAGATTGTAACACACATTTCTAGAAAATTGTGTGGGGGTTGCTCGATAGGTTGGAGAAAAAGCCGATTGTTTTCATAGTAAGAGATGATAAAAATTGTGTAGTTAGGAACATATTCTTAATGATTATATGCCGACATCAATTAATTCAATAATTACAAACTTCCAAATAAAAGTTTTTATTTTTACTTCATTGCCGACAATGCAAGACTCAGGAAATTTTTAACAAATTTTGCTAGAAATATTTTGCTGAAGTGATAGCAAATTATTTGAATCTTTGGAGCGCATGTGAATTTACAAAAATTACATATTCAAGTAAACAATAAGGATTTCCAACTAAAAAAAGCAACTATGCTATTTAGTTATATATAATGATTGCAGCAAATACTATCCCACTTTACGTTTGAATCATTATATTATTTACAATTCATGTTTAGGATTCAAGATTAATCTGAACTGTTTTCACTTGAGTATATAATTCCAACGCGTATTTTCCAAGTTCACGACCAATCCCGGATTCTTTGTAACCTCCAAATGGGCTGATTTTTTTAAAAAAATAAAAAATAATTAAAATGAATAAATGCAAGATACGTAACAAATAAAATAACTGAATATTTCAAATTCTTACGTATTGGCATTAAATAAATTATAACAGTTAACTGTAAAGAATAGATTATAAAGTTATTATATATAATCACATGTGTAAGTTATATTTGTGAGAGGAGAGATCTAAAAAACTTACCCCACACAGTACCAGCTCTCAACGAATTTGAAATTTTTATTGCTCTAGATATATCTTTAGTGAAAACAGCCGCGGCCAAGCCATATGTTGTCAGGTGTGCCTTTTCAATTACTTCATCAACAGTTTTGAATTTTGCAATGGCTACAACGGGTCCAAATATTTCTTCTTGCATGATTTTCATATTTTCATTCTTAAATATGCAAAAAAAAAAGCTCAATACATATATATCGTCATACTAATATATATGTATTAGAATAAACTTTACCACGTCAGTGAAAATAGTTGGACAGATGAAAAAGCCTTCATCACCATGTTGTTTACCACCCAATAACAAAGTTGCCCCTTCTTCCTTGCCAGATTCAATGTAAGACATGATTCTAAATATAGAACAAACATTATTTAGCCAAATTATTTCAGTAATGAATATATGTTTATAGTATATTGATACCTATCAAATTGTCGTTGAGAAATCTGAGGACCTTGATAAGTATCATCATGAAAAGGATCACCGACTTTGACGCTTTGTGCATGTGCTTTGAATTTCTCAATGAAATTATCATAAATAGAATCTTGAACATAAACACGAGAACCAGCGCAACAGCATTGGCCATGATTGAAAAAAATTCCATGATATGACCATTTAACAGCCTCATCAAGGTCAGAATCAGCAAATATAATATTTGGTGATTTCCCACCTAATTCCAAAGTAACTTTTTTCAAGTTACTATCGGCGGAAGCTTTTAATATAGTTCTTCCTACTGCGGTTGATCCTAAGAAAATTTAAAAATAAATAAACTTTTACTATAAATTCAAAAACCAATTCGACCTTACCTGTGAAAGCGACTTTATCAATTTTCATATGATGAGCAATAGCGGCACCGGCCGTCGGACCGAATCCGGACAGAATATTAACGACACCTTTCGGGAATCCAGCTTCTTTAAATAACGCGGCAACTTTTAGGGCAGTCAAAGGAGTTAATTCAGATGTTTTAAGTACTACAGTGTTACCTATGAAAGAAATTAGATATTTTTAATAGAAAATTTTATTCGTCATTTACAGAACTATCATATTCAATATAAATACCGCATGCTAAAGCTGGACCTAGTTTCCAAGATTGCATAAGAAGTGGAAAATTCCACGGAATAATCGCACCACAAACACCAATTGGTTCGTGACGCGTATAGCAAAATTTATCGTTTTGGGTTTCAATAACCTACAAAAAAAAAAAAAAAAAAATGTATTTATGTATTATTATTCTGTTTTAAATATATGATGGCTTTAACCCTTGAACAAATGCATTAGGTCTTCTTAAACATTACTACTAATGCTGAATAATAAAATATCACATTCAAGTGAAAATTTGGTACATTTAAAAAAAGCCTATTTTAGAATGATAAAATAATTCACCTTGCCATGGATTTTGTCACACCATCCGGCAAAGTATCTGTAGACGTCAATTGTGAGTGGAAGATCCACAGATTTTGCTACTGCATAAGGTTTGCCATTATCTAAGGATTCAAGAGCAGCTAATTCATCGATATCACGTTCCATTAAATCAGCAAGCTTATTCATTAATTTTCCACGCTCCTGGCCATTCACATGAATCCATTCCTCATTAAAGGCTTTTGTGGCAGCTTCAACGGCGATATCAACATCTTTTTCAGATGCCTCTACTACAGAAATAATAACTTTACCGGTTGCAGGATTGATGGTTTCAAAACGTTTGCGATCAATAGAGTCAACAAATTCGTTATTAATAAAAAGACCAGTATAAACTATACGATAAAATTTAATCATAATAATAATAAATAATCATCCAAATTAGAATAAAATGATATATTAAGATGTATATAGAAATTGCTTACCTTTAACAGTTTTGCCGTTAGGCAAAGTAATATTTTCTTCGTAATTTGAAGACATATTGTTACGGAACGAAGAATAATAGTGTAAGAATTTTTCGTTGTGTATTTATTGTGGTAGCCGAAGCTGAGATCGACTGAAGATGAGATTTTGAAATATTTTAATATTAAATTTTAAAAAATTGGGGGCATTTTTTGACAGCTTTTTTTTTAGAGTTGGGTTAGTGTTTAGGGTTAGTTTTATTAATAAAGAGTATAAGTGAATTTTAGTAGGCATTATCGTTAAATAGAGACCCCAGCTTCAACTTCCGCATTTATTAACCCCCTTGCAGAATTATTATGATTACGGGTTAGTTCTATATATGTTTGTCTGGCGTAGTTTTTTACTGGTTTCGTCCATTTTCGTAAATTATTTTTTCGTTATATATTCCCATAATAAGGATGAAAGCAAACGGGAATAATTTTATTTATTATTGAGCTGCATGCACTGCAATTCAGATCCGCGCTGCCCCCAAAATTTTTTGCCGAATTTCCCTTAATTCGTCTATCTCACCCAAATAAGCTAGGTCATTACAGCAGCAAAAAAATAATTTTAGCGAAATATGATCACCACCAAAAGAATAGCATATATGTTATCGAAGATCAGTGTCCAACTATTAATAGTCGAAATAGCTAGCAAAAATAGCTAGCAAAAAATAGCTAGCAAAAATAGCAAAAATAGCAAAATAGCGATGATCTCAGTTTTTGAAGTTTATTCGATTTTTCATATAATAATAATAATAATAATAATAATAATAGTAATAATAATAATAAAGTCTAAATAATATATTTATTCGATTTTAGAGTCTAAAAACAACGAAAAGAACATCTACGTTTTATTAAACTTAACATTTACATTATATTATCATTATTGAGTAATTAAAGGCTACTTGTTCAGATGGTAAACATACACTTATCAAAATACATGTAAAGTTTTATTTATAAAGGCCCTTAAATCAATATAGTAAACAGCGATAGGCTTGAAAGCAAAACTTTGATGTTAGTATTTTTTTAAAAAAAAATAATAAAATGTTCTATATAATTAAAAATAATTAGTTCTAACCTATGAATATTATTCATCACTATTGTATTCGTCTATATTATCAAATTCGTCTACATTATCATCTTCATGTTCATTGATAATACACCTATTAAAATACAAAAAATTTAATTTGGCTATATTTTTTTCTGTAAGAGCTCTATGTCTGTCATCTAAAATATGCTTTTAATTTGAAATCGAATGCTCTACATCTGCTCCAGAGACAGGAAGCCAGATATAAATTAATGCAATTTTAGAAAGAATGGGTAAGGTATAATTTATCTTTCCAATAATTTTCTAAGATCAAACTAAATCCATTATTGATATCAAAATTTCATCCATTTCACAATAAACTTTCCACAAATCATTAATCTATTTGATAGATTTTGTAATTCAGGAATATTTGAATAATCTAACAAACTATGTCTTAAAGTAGATTGATAAATAAAACGAGGATTAAAGCATTGGATGCTTTTAAAAAGTAACAATGCATCATGCTGTCTAACATGTTTTGTGGATTTAGTATGTGCCAATTTAAATCTGTTCAAAAATTGGCTTAAAATAGTTGATACTCAAATGATTTTACTTATACTAGGAAAACGGATACCGTTTGTGTCCGAAGCCAAGAATAAACATCGGGCTGATCCGTGTCGATCTCTATAGCTGATTGGCTAACAAGTGCATCACGTGAGCGGAATCCTCCATAGAAAGTCCTCGCTACGCTTCGGACTAATAAGTAATCATTTTATCTGTGAATTGACTTAGTTATTCTATTCAATAATATTTCTTGTATACATTCAATTCAGAAATTTAATCTACATATATATATATTTATTAATTAATATATATAATTATATAATATACAGTAATGAAAACTAATTGTACACGGGGTGTTTGAACACGGGTATAATAAATTTTATAAATTAAAAGATTTTTTATTAAAATAAAAATAATTTAATTAATATTAGGGTTAGGGTAAGAACTGGGATGGGGCAGGGGGCATAGTCTATACCAAAATTTTACAAGGAATTTTTTTTCTTAGAGCCCATAGATTGTTTCTTAAGCAAAATTTTAAGATACAATTAATTTTTGTTTTAAAAATAATCTGCATACTGCATTTTTCTATATGATTTGTGTAGTACAGTGTTCAAACACTCCATGTACAAATAGAAATGCTCTACAGTAATATATATATATTCTTAAATTTTACTCTTTCCTATTTAATGTTATAAATGCAGAAATTATTTCAATATAAATTACTGTATCAGGATTAGAAACCCAATTAGCAAGATTAATAACAGCTTTTGGTGGATCTAAAAGCTTACTCTCTTGTTAATAAATATTTAAAATAAGATTTCATCCAAATTATAAATTGAAACCAAGAAAGCTATCTAGTTTTTACAGATAATAAAGTTAAACTAATATCTTCATTATCTAATGCATACAATAAAGGATAATTTAACCATCTTCTTTTTCTAGAATGTGCATTAACAAATAGAAACTCATAGCAATCTTGCTAGAGCTTAGCTAAGAAAACTGTATATAATTTTTACTAGTAAATACTAACAATATATTTAAGTTCTTAATATATAAGTCTAACATTATATAGCTGTTTCTATGAGTACCCAGATACAATTTATGTACCAATTTCCTAAAAATTAAAAACTTAATAGAGTCAGAACTGCCAATAATATAGGATTCTCTTCAAATTCCTCCTATGTAGCATCTATATTAGGCTATTAATATCCAAACACTACTATACAAAGAAAAACAGAAAAAAAGAAACCAAATAAAAGAATATAAAAAAAGATGAGAACTACAAAAATCTAAGTAAAAAAACTAAATACAAACAAAATAAAAAGATATAAAATAAGAAAACAGAAAAACCTATACTAAAGAAGAAACTAATACTACTAAAAACAAACAAAACAAAAAAAAGAAAAAGGATAGCAAAAGCTAATCTATAAAATAAAAAGGTGATCAATTTTATACCCCCCACATATAATATTCATACACTACTCATACCCCCCTGCAAATTTAACTTTTTTTTAAACTTTGAGTAAAGATATTTTAGTAACTATCAAATCAAATTTAATAAAGTTTTTTTTTAAAATTCTATTGACTCATAGAATTCAAATAAAAAAAAGTTCATTGAATTTGGTCCAGTAGTTGCTAAGTTATGTTTGCTCAAAGTTTGAAAAAATCAAAACTTCTATTAAAACATCTATCAATACGTCTATCAAAACAAACTACAAAATTTTCTTTAAACTTTGAGCAAAGTTTTCTTTGCAACTACTAAGCCAAATTCAATGAACTTTTTTTGTTTGAATACTATGAATCTATAGAATTAAAATAAAAAAAATCGTAGAATTTAACTTAATAGTTATAGTATTATCTTTATACAAATTTTAAAAAATCCAAAACATCTATCAAAACAAAAGCTGCGCCAAAATTTTTTTCAAAATTTAAGTGAAGATAACTTAGCAACCACCAAGTCAAATTTGATAAAAATTTTTTTACTTGCATTCTATGAATCTATAGAATTCAAATAAAAAAAAATTTATCAAATTTGACTTGGTGGTTGCTAAGTTATCTTTACTTAAAGTTTGAAAAAAATTTTGGCACAGCTATTGTTTTGATAGATGTTTTGGATTTGTTTTAAAAGTTAAGTAAAGATAAAACTGTAACTATTAAGTTAAATTCTATGAATTTTTTTATTTTAATTCTATAGATTCATAGTATTCAAACAAAAAAAAGTTCATTGAATTTGGCTTAGTAGTTGCAAAAATATCTTTGTTCAAAGTTTAAAGAAAATTTTGTAATTTGGTTTGACAGACGTTTTGATAGATGTTTTGATTTTTTTCAAACTTTGATCAAAGATATCATAGCAACTACTGGACCAAATTCAATAAACTTTTTTTTATTTGAATTTTGCGAATCTATAGAATTTAAAGAAAAGACCTTTATTAAATTTGATTTGGTAGTTACTAAGATATCTTTACTCAAAGTTTAAAAAAAAGTTAAATTTGCAGAGTGGTATGAATATTAAATATGGGGGTATAAAAATTGATCCCCAAATAAAAATTATATAATACTACATAAAAAAAGTATATTATATATATATAATAAGAAAGAGCCATATTTAAAAGAACATTTTAAAAAAAATTTTATTTATATATTCTTTCAAAATATTTTTTATATTATTTATTATTTATTTTGCAGAACCTGAAACTCACTTATGACTTGATTTCAATTAGATAGACATATTTCCAAATTGGAAAGAGTAAACATTACTGATTTTTTAAAGAGGTAAGCTGAAATAACTACTTTGTTAAAATTTCAAAAATGCCAAAAGTGCAATAAGGGAATGTGCCAACTTATAAGGAACATAAGAATATATACTTTGCTAAATAGCATACAGTAACCTACCATATTATTGTAAACACTTTTTAAAAATTTATACAGAGCTAAATATATATGGTATTAAGCTAAAATTAAATCATAAATTTTTAAATCTTAATTTTTTAAATAAAAAAAGTTTAAAAAATTTTATACTACAGTTTTTAAAATAATTAAGTTTAAGTAAAATTTTAGATTTTTATATTTGACCAAATTTATTGTTGCACAAAATTAATTAAAATAATAACTTTATAGTAAAAATTAATTTTTATTTAGGTGGTGCAAAAACATTTGCTTCTCAAATAGCTCTAATTAAAGTATTTTTTGTACAAATTAATTTTTAATTTTTTTTTAATTTTTTTAATTTAATATAATTATTAGATTACCAGATTAATAAAAATAAAATTATTTGATTATTTCATTAATAAAATAAAAAAATTTATTAATAGTAACTTTTGTTAAAATATTTACTATATAATTTACTATAGTAATTTATATATATATGTATATAGTAAAAAAATCTAATTATCTCTAATTTTTGCTCAAATTTTAACTATATACAGTCAAACCTCCATAAATGCAACTCGTAGGGACAAGTCTACAATGTGCATTTAGGGAGGTTTGCATTTAGAGAAAGACAAGTAAATTAGAGCTTTAAAAATTAGATTATCAAAATTTGTATAACTTCTACCAAAACTGTATAACCTATCTTAAATACTAAAATTAGATTAGCTACATGCATTTAGGGAGGTTAGTATAATATAAAATGTTATTCAAGAGAATGTGCATTTACAGAATATAGAACATGCATTTAGCACTAATAACATCTTACGGAAAAGAAAAAACGTGCATTTAGAAAAGTATTGCATTTACGGAGGTTGCATTTATGGAGGTCTAACTGTATTTATTATATTCATATTAATGCACTTGCATAGTACAAGCTCATATAATAGTATATTGGTTGTGAAATTATTTAAATATTTATTTTGAAATTTTTTTTAAGTTTAGCAAATTATAAAAAAAACTAATTGCACATGGGATATATGGTACATGGGTATAAATTTTATTATTCTGTGATTTGCAAATTCATATAACATACTAAGCCAAACAATTTTTACGAATAAAATTAAACCCTTGCTTATAATTAGAATAAGAGTAGATTTGGAATGATTACGGTTAATTCCCCACTATATTCCTGACATAATGTTTCACCTACAGCACTTTTTGTCAACAGAATCTTTCCTCGGCATACCATGTTTTTGACATCCCCTTTCCTTGACATCTTATATTTTCGACAAGACATTTATCTGACATGACATATTTCTAATTTGACTTTTCTTTGATACTAAGTTTTATTGAATGCACTTTTTCTGAAAAGAACAATAAACCCAGTGATTATCACATCACATTAAATTATGCAACTACGTCATTTGTTTACTAAGACTATCAACTCGGCCTAAATTATACTATTACCTAACCCTAATCTAACCCTAACTCTAATTTAGGCCGAGTGCTTAATCATATAATGTGATAAACATGACTACCCAATAATTATATTTCTAATCGAGGAAAGATCCTGTCAGAAAAAGATGTCAGAAATATATCATGTCAGAAAAATATTCTTTCTAAAATACATCATGTCAGTAAAATGTCTTTTCAAAAATATGTACTGTCAAGCAAAGGGGAGGTCGAAAACATGGTATGTCAAGGAAAGATTCTGTTAACAAAAAATGCTGTAGGTGAAACATTCTGTTGGGGATATTAGGGTTCCGAAGTTCAGTTCAGTTCAATAGAGGTTCAGGTTCAGGTTCAATGAACCTGAACCTGAACCTAAACCTGCTCTAAAAGTTCAATACTGAACTGAACCTGAACTTAAAATTATTGAACATGAACCTGAACCTGAACTTAAAAAAAGTTCAGTTCAGGTTCAGTTCAAGGTTCATGAACATGTTCAGGTTCATAATATATGCACATGTTTGCCTAAATCACAAAGTTAGGATCAATTAGTAAAATTTAGAAAATCATAGAAATTTGTATGATTTTTATTAATAAAATTATACAAATTTCTATAAATCTCTAAATTTTACTAATTGATCATAACTTCTTGCACTAAGTAATCTTGTTAAGCACCAAAAAATACATCAAATCGGTATATTTTATTTTACTCTTTTTAAAATTTGAAGAAAAGATGCTTAATTTTGGAAATTTTATCAAAAATTCAAAATTAAGCATCTTTGACGCAAATTTTAAGAAAAATAAAATAAAATATACCAATATGATATATTTTTTGGTGCTAAACAAGTTTACTTATATCAAGAAGTTATGATCAATTAGTAAAATTTAGAGAATCATAGAAATTTGTATAGTTTTATTAATAAAATTATACAAATTTCTAAGATTCTCTAAATTTTACTAATTGAACATAACTTCTTGATATAAGTAAACTTGTTTAGCACGAAAAAATACATCATATCGGTTATATTTTATTTTATTTTTTCTTAAAAGTTGCGTCAAAGATGCTTAATTTTGAATTTTTGATGAAATTTCCAAAATTAAGCATCTTTTCTTCAAATTTTAAGAAAAGTAAAATAAAATATGCCGATTTGATATATTTTTTGGTGCTTAACAAGTTTACTTATATAAAGAAGTTATGATCAATTAGTAAAATTTAGAGAATCTTAGAAATTTGTATAATTTTATTAATAAAATTATACAAATATCTATGATTCTCTAAATTTTACTAACTGATTTATACTTCTCACTCTAAGTAAACTTGTTCAGTATCAAAAAATACATATATTTTTATTCAGATTCAAACTAGTTAGCAAAATTTGGACTAGCCTACCAAACTTATGATTGAGTTTGAGTTTAGTATAAAGTTTTAATAATAAAATTTAGAATTTGAGTCTGGTCAGAACCAGACCAAACCCAGACACAAACCTAGAATTACTAGTTCATATGAACACTTGACTGAACCTGAACATGTTCATGAACTTATGAACTGAACCTGAACATGTTCATGAACTTATGAACTGAACCTGAACTGAACCTGAACCAGCTCTAAAAGTTCAATACTGAACCTGAACCTGAACTTGACCTAAGTTCAGTTCAGTTCAGGTTCATAGGAACACTAGGGGATATAGTGTCAGAAAAATGAGCTGGCAGAGAACTAACTTTCGAGGAATCAGCAACAACCATTTGGAATTGGTTGAAATATAGTTTATACTTAAATTTGCAAGAAATTTTTTTTTGCTAAAAGCTAAAAAAAGGGTTCATAATCAAAAATTTGTGATATTGGCTAGTTTTATATACACTGTGTTCAAACACCCCATGTACAAATAGTAAGTATCAGCAAATTATATATATTTAATTATTATTAATCATATTGTTTATTCGGGCGGAAAAAAGCTAAAAGTTAATATTGTCTATATATAAAATTTTCTAAATTTTAATAATTCATTTATAATTTTTTATGTTAAACAATATAGGCTTGGGCTATCTTTTGATATATTTTTTATTATCCTTTTATAAACAATTTGTAAAGTAATTAATTTTTTAAAAATTTAAATCTTTTTAAAAAAAAAATTAACTTTTCTTAAAAGATTAAAATTTTTAAAAAATTATTACTTAATAAATTATTTATATAAAAGGATCCAATTCTGTTTAAGCTATATTTCATCACTTACAGTTAATTAATAATATTGTTCAAATCTATTTTCAGAAGCTGAAATATCACTATGCTAGTAGTAAAGCACTTTACCCTGTTTTTTTAAAATTGTAATAACTAACTGATTCAAAACAGTCCATGGTCCAATATTTATGCACAAACAAATATCATCTTACTCAATTAATCTTTTTAGCTATTGTTTTGTACACAAATTTTTGTTGCTTGTTCAGATACATAAAGTAAGCTTTACCTGTATTATTATGAAGTGCTAATATTTTTATTACAATTTTTACTCCTATATTACAATGTGCATGATGTGCAGCAATTATTTTATTACAAGTTTGAAGGCTAAGATTAACTCTTGATAAATTTGGGTTTGGTATTGTAAAGATAGATAATATATGTATACCTTGGGTAATTAGTTGTACTGGCAAGGAATCTTTTATATTAAAAAGATAATTTTTATGATAACTCGTACTGCACATTTGTGCATATTGAAATTATTCTTAAGATTATTTTTTATATAAAAATTTAAACATCCCTGTATACATACTCTAAGTCCACCACAAAATTATTCACAACCAATATTATTATTACCAAAAAAGTAGGGTTCCTCAAATTCAAATCAAATCAAATATTGGATCAATTTGAATTTGATCAAATCAAATTGACTCTGATTTGAATTTGATTTGATTCAAATATTTGAATTTGAATTTGATTTGAATTTGAATTTTTAATTGTAATTTTCAAATCAAATTAAATATTTGTCAAATCAAATCAAATTTGACCATATTTGAATTTGATCAAATCAAATATAGTCAAATTTGAATTTGAATTTGATCAAATATTTGATTCAAATATTTGAAGATCAAATCAAATTGTGGAACTCTACAAAAAAGAACCTATCACTATACTGTTAGATCTTGAGCTATATTTTGTTTAATTTTAATCAATATTCATGTTCCTTATCAGTAAGTTCAATGATGTTATTAATTCTGTTAGTTGATGTTTTCTGCTCTTGTATTGTTTTCTAGATGAGATAGTCAATAGCACCTTTAACACGTTTTAGAGTTATAAGTCTAGCTTAATACTTTAATTTACATTAAGTTGACTTTGTTTTTTAAGTTTACACTTTACTAATAAAAGCAGTTAGTTAAGGGTAGAGTGAATGTAAATTAATGTTCATATAATTTATGTAGTACAGCAAAATTTTATATAGAAAGCAAACACATGCTTCTAATAAAACTTTTTAGAATTATAGCCAATATTTCTCAAAATTTTGTGTTATATAATTTGAAGCTTTTCATTTGTTATAGCAAAATTTCAAATCCTATATTATTTGAAAAAATCTACCTTCATATATTGGTAAAAAAACTTAAATTTCTTTAAAACATACAAAAATTATTAATTCTAATTGGTTGAATCTATGTTGTTTACAATCCTGATTGGTCGATTACCTGATTCTATATAATTACAATATGATCACTATTAAAAATAATCTATATTCACCCTATCCTTAATATAGGTTTTAAGCACATGGCCAAGAGGCAAGTAGTAGACAAGTTAATACTTCTATTAGCATTAACTCAAAATTGAGAAAGAGTACTGGTATTTATCTAAAATATTTCACGTTCGTTGTTTTTTTTATTTTGAATTATTTTTGTCTATTTGTATGATAGTACATTAGTTTAGGTAAGAAAGTCAAATTCAACTTAAAAAATAAAAATTTTCTTTTTTATAGTATACTATTACATTATTTATAATGACAGATCATAATGAAATCCAGATTAAAATGAAATGATAGTATAAAATCTCGAAAATGAATTTTTTGGAGTACATTTTTTAGGGTTAGAGGTTTAGGCTTAGGGTTAGTTTTAAAAAAATTATAATAAACAAGTATTAATGGGTTTTAGAAGGCTAGCAAGTTAAGTATAGAATGTAAATTTCATTTTAAATTATGATCTGTGACATTTATTGATTGGAGATTCAATTATTGATACACTAATTAATAAATATAATTACCATTCTAGTTTTGTAAGATGCAATTGTTATTAACTGAAATGAAAACTACCAATGTGCACAATATCTACTAGAGAATATTTTAATAGATAAAAAGGTACATTTTAATTGTATTAAATACAATAAATAGTTTTCAATATAATATTTGAGTTTATATTAGTATGATGAAGTTAAAAAACGGTGATTGTTACATATTATGCTTATTAAAAAAGTAATATTAAAATTAATATATACTTTAAAATATAACAATTAAACAACTTCTTAACCCAGTTATAAATATAAAGCCAAGTTACTAAAACTTTAATGAAATTACTAGTTGTTCCTTTTATTATTATGTGCAAATATTAGAGGACCCTAGACATATAGTACAGAGGTCATACATTACACATTTCAGCAAAAACCCCAAAATTTGAAAAGCAAAAAATAGTTTTTGGCAATTACCTTGGCATCCAGAAGTCCAATTTGAATAAACTTTTTTTAAAATGAAGCTCTTAGTGATGCGCATCTAATAAAAAAAGTTTATACAATTCTGATTACTAAATCAGAAGTTATTTAAACAAATGTAGTTTTGTCATTTTTAGCAAATTAGATCAAAATTGGCCAAAATCTAGTTATGACCACCTCTTTATTTTTAAAATAAATCAAGTTTTCTTTATTTATAGATTACAGATTATTTACTAAATATATTAGAGCTCTAAGATTTTCAGAAATAATAATAGTCATATGTATAAACAGTTAAGAAAGTAATTTTCTGTAGCAATATTGAATACAATATAAACAGATTTTGAATGTTAAATTAATAATTTAATTAAGATCATGTTACTATTACTTTTTGTTTGAAAAAAATGTAGCAATTTTGAATATAACATAAATAAACTTCGAATATTAAATTAATAATACAATTAGAGTTGTGCTACTATTTCTTCTAGAAAAGTTTTTTAAACTCTAAATTAAAAATCACAAATACTGAAAATAAACTTTGAGATATTAAATTAATAATACAATTGGAGTTGTGTCACTATTACTTCTAAAAATTTTTTGAACTCTATCAGGAAGAGTACTAACCATATTAAAAAAAGGATTAACCCTATTAAGAAAATTTACCCTATTAGAATTAGTACTGATTATGATGTTAAATGATTTGGTTATTTGAAATTTTTTAAATGACCTCAATAACCCTGTTATTTGAATTTTGGATTAGGCATTTGCAAATGACTCGTAACCAAATGACCAGGATCATTTGAAGGTCATTTGACTATTAGTATAAAATTAGTGTAAACTTGATGATTGACATATAATTGCCCATTAAAAGTAAGAATTATAAAATTCTAGATAGCACATCGACATAGCATCTATTTATTTCTCAGGTAATAAACCTCCTGGAGAAGAAATAGCCAATTGGAGAGTACAAAATTTAACTATTCAGATCAGCCGGACAAAGAATCTGAATATACGCAAAAGAAAAAACCAAAAACTAATATTTAAATTGATCTTGGTACAAATAACGGAAATAAAATCTTATAATAGGGGCCCCATAGCAAAAGGTACTCAAAAAAAATTTTTTTTGTAAAAACTTTATTTTTGCAAAAATTAGACTATTTAGACCACAATATGAAAAAACTAAAGAAAAAATTTTTTAGTCTATTACCACCTTTTGCTATGAGGCCCCCAATATTGTAAGCATTACTTTAGCTCTAAGTCTCTAACCTTAAGACCTAACCCTAAATTTTTATCTTATGTGCTTAGTTTATTTAAAAATCATAGATCCTTTTTTGGGTTGAATTACCCATGCAAATAAGTGAAATGTGTCAACATGTTGGGCTTAGTAGTGTTAGAAAGCATGTTAATGTGCTAGATAACATATTAACATATTATATATTAAATTCAAATATAAAAACAAAAGAATTTGACTTCAAACGGGAATTTTATTAATTTAATTTTAATTAATTAAAAATCTTTTTTTGCTATAAATTTGCACAATACCTGACATATTTTTAATATGTATCATAAATCTCATTATATATGTATATTGTAAAAGGCTAAATAAACCCTTCATGTAAGTATTGCAACTATATACTAGTACGACTAACTAAAATTAACTAAACTACTCTAACAATGATAAGGCTTTAATTGAGGTGTGAATAGACTTAGTCTGAGTAAGTAGAGTCAAATAGAGCTCTAGATTATGTTACAAGACTTTAATACAAGATCATATAATTAAAATCGATGTTAAGCTTCTTAACATATGTCATTACTGAGTTTCTGAAATCAATTTAGCACAGAACAACCCAGCTTTTGTTTAAAGGAAAATATTACTTTCGAGAACTGAAGTAAATGAACTTAAAAGATTATAAATTGATCAAATCTTAGTGTGAGTATTAAATATTTAATATTTAAATTATTGTTGAATTTTATAATTTAATCAAGTTTTAATTAATTGTTATTTTCACTAATAAAATTCAAATAACCCAATAGGTCATTTTATTCTTAAAATAATCCAATGACCGGTTATTGGTTATTTGAGTCATTTGGATTATTTTAGGTCATTTGATATTACTGGTACTAATGATCTATCAAGAATAATAATTTTGTGATTGTTACTTCTGTAACTTAAAATTTTTATCTCCTCTGCTTTATTTAATCAATTATTGTTATATTTGATTATTCTTAAATCTTTTAATCAAACCTTTGTAACACATTTTTTTTTAGAATTTAGCAGTCATGCCACAACTTTATTTATATACATTTTGTATCACAGTTTGTTTACAAGGACCAATCCAGGACCAGTACAAACCAGGACTGATAAGACCATAGGACCATTGAAAGGACTGGCCCTAGACTGGTATTTTTTAGAACTGGTATATTCCTAACCTATGCTGATTTCTTCAGAATCCTTTTATGGCAAAAGTTATAATTATCATTTATCCATTATTAAAATGAAGTTAATTTTTTAATTTCAAATGATGTAATTGGATTAGATATGTCATTATAATAAAATGATTACATCATTTTTTGTTGATTGTTATTTGAAAAGCATTGTAAACATGTACATATGTAGCATATGAAGGAAAATTAAACTTATAATCAATAAATATTAAATATTAAAATAATTTGGTTTACATATTACTTTGATTATAGGTAATGATTGTTGTTGGTTGAGTGATGGGTTTAATGGTATTACGAGTTTGAATGTTTTCTTTTTTTCAAACGATTATAGCCATTATCATGATTTAATACTTACATACAAACTGCTTTATTAAAACATAAAACTGTATTGTGTATTAAATATTATGTAAATATTTCAACCAAATATAAAATAAATATTGATGGATATTATCATTATGAATATATTTGATGATTATTATGAATATATTTGATGATTATTATAACTATATTTGATGATCATTATACTATATAATACGAAATTTATCTTTATAATATTAAAGATTATTAATAAATGATGCAATATAAACACAATTGATTATCATATTTTTAAATTCATATTTTTTTGGAATTTTGCATTTTTGTCACGACTTCATTGTTCATGAGAATTTTCAGTTTTTTTTTGATCTTGGGTTTGTCTTTTGCTCAGTAACTAGTTTTGTCCTGCCTTGGTCAACTTATCTGCAATCTCCTCGAAGGCATCACATTTTACTGACATTTGTTTTACATGATCAATTTACAGTTAAGTTATTTTGTAAATAATATGTTTTATTGACAGCTCAATTTGCAAAGTAATTCTAATCATTATCATTAAAGATTAAATGTAGAATCAAGTTATATGAGTTATTGGTTAATTATGAAATAAACTTGTCTGTAAACTCATCAATCATCTGTAAAATAAGCTTGCCAGTGAAGCAAATGTCGATGAAATGTGATGTCTTTAAAGTAACTGTTGGTATGCAGATTTCTTCATAATGAACAATTATCAGGTATTACAGTAATTTGGTGAGTTTGTCAAATGCAAGATTTGAAGACTTTATTGAATTACATATTTGATATGTTACCTCAACCTTAGATGTGGGTATTTTCTATTTAATGTTGTAATTGTGTCTAATTATTGGAATCGAATTACTAAAAATATCCTTTTTTTTTTAGAGCAATATATTATTGTTTGTTTAGTTATTGGTAATTACAAATGGGTTCTATGACCATTTGGGCAATGCAAAAGCCTCTCATTTGGTGATTAGGCACTATAGCTGCGATGACAGTACAAGGGAGTGAGTATGAAATTTAATTCAGTTCACTTTAATGATTGTGTTTCAAGTTGAGTATGAAGGTTAATTCTGTTCACTTTAACATTTGTATGATTAGGGCATGAAAGTTAATTTACATTTAACATTACCTGCCAATCCATTTTTTCAATTTTTTAATTTTTTTTTTTTTGGATCTATATTGTGCCAAATGTTCGATTTTTGATATTTATTTATTCCCAATAATCTCATCCAGTGATGGGGACATTAATTTCTCTTAATTGTACGATAGTACTGACAGAAAAAATATGATTGCTGACCCAAATTTAGATTCCTTATTGTGCAAAAGAAAAAATTAACCTTGTATAACCTTAAATGTGAGCATTATTCTATTAATTTATAGTTAATTAAAAAAAATCTGTCCGACCGACCCCTGTTTTCAGAGTCCAAGTAATGCAAACCGAAAAATCAGCTTTATGTGACATTAAAAGAAATCAGTATGAAGTTTAATTTCACTTTAATGACTACATTTCAAGAAAATGCATGAATGTTTAATGTAATTATTTAAATTCTGTTCACAGTCTTTTTCGTTTTGTATTACCTGCCGACCCATTTTTTTGATTTTTTTCTACTGCTCTCGTCAGGTGTTACCCGATAGAAAAATAAACCAAAATAAGATCGTACTGGTCCTGCGCGGCATCACGCGCTGCGCAACTGCCCTAATTGATATTAAGCAAAATTAAAAATATATACAGTTTGACAAATAAAAACGATACAATTAATTAAAAATATAACAGGTTTAGAAGCTACTAGCAAAATATTATCGTTACACTACCCAAATTATGCTTAATTTTATGCTAATGTATATAATTTAGGCAAAGTTCTATTGCTAACATAATTATGTTAGCAAACTTGAAATATGCTAAATTATGCTAATAGCATAATCCTGGACACCCTAGTCATAACAAATCAGTATGGTACGGATGACCAGAATTGTATAGTGTAGGGAAATTACAGCAGATCAGTATGGTACCGGTATGGCATCGATTAGTATTTTCGCAAATCAGTATGGTATGGGTGAAAGATTAATAGTACATCGGTATTGTAAGGTATTACGAATAACAGTATGGTACGACATGCCAGATCAGTATGGTATGGATGCAATTTTATCAACCGTACCATACTGATCTGCATAAATATAGTCAAAATAGTATGGTACATATATTTAAAATCGTACCATACTGATCTGCTATTATATTAAATCTATATATTAGCTGAACAGTATGGTACAATTTGATAAAATCCACACCATACCATACCATACGGATCTGGTAGCTATACAATGAAATTGACAGGGCGTAGGATCGATTTTCCTGTTACGTGACTTTCCGGAATCAATTGTCTTTGAGAAAAAAATTGATTTCATTAGGGTTTGGGTCCATGTTGGTGGTTAGAAGGTGCATTATAGCAAAATTGCGCGAGGAAACTTTTTTTAGGCCAGAAAGATGATTTGCTAGTATAAATCTTACGATAAATACGATTTTTGCAAAACAAACGAATTTCTTTACTTTACACCTGATCCTGATTTTTAATTGGCTAATTGGCGTCGGAATATCACGTGACCTGCAAATTGTTCAAACATAGATTCTTTCATTTTTGATATATTATTAAAATTGAACGTTAATGTCTACAATAAAGAAAAATTAGTATGATAAAAACTTTGAAAAATATATCATGTGTGAAAACTTATATTAAAGATACCTAGTCCGCTATCAATTATTCAAGGAAACAAATAACGATAAAAAAATGTAAAAATTGTATAGCTACCAGATCCGTATGGTATGGTATGGTGTGGATTTTATCAAAGCGTACCATGCTGTTCTGCTAAAATATAATAGCAGATCAATATGGTAAAGTTTGATAAAATTGCATCCATACCATACTGATCTGGCATGTCGTACCATATTGATATTCTATAATCCCATAGTACATCCCGAATTTTTAAAATCTGTTACCATACAAATCTGGTGTTATATATTATTAAAGATAACCAAATGGTGAGGAAAATGCCCTTACTATACAATTCTGATTATTCATACCATACGATCTGCTGTAACCTCTCAATAATTGGTTGATGATTTACCATATCACAAATCGACACACTGGTTAAGATTGATTTGGTACGATCGTGATTAAACAATTGTTAATGAGATTGAATTGTGATAGGTATTTCGCAGATCAGTATGGTATAGGTGAGCAGATCCGTATAGTATAGGCCGAATTTTTAAATCTATACTATACTGATCCGGTGTAATATATATTAGGTTAGGGTTAGGAATTATAGCTGATCGGTATAGGGTTAGGGTTAGGAATTATAGCTGATCGGTATAGGGTTAGGGTTAGGAATTATAGCTGATCGGTATAGGGTTAGAGTTAGGAATTATAGCTGATCGGTATGGTATAGATCTTAAATTTGGCCTATACTATACGGATTTCTCACCTATACTGATCTGCTATAATCTCATTGTGATGATCATAACTTGCTCATTGATATATTTAACATTTTAATCACGGGTTATATAACCAATCACAAAACGTTAATGCACAATAACTGATCATATAACCCATGATTTTCTTGGTTGGTAGATTGACATAAAACTACGAACTGCGAAAATTAGTGATTTATCAGATCATCTGGGCAGCCGACCAAAAATTTACACAAAATGGAAAAATCTAGAAATCAATCATCCAAATCTTTGGTGGAATGTAATTTTTCTTGATATTTGCTAAAATATTATTTTTTTCTTTTTATTTATTGCGGAACAATTATTCTTGCACTTGTTCTTGCACTATATACACATTTGATTGAATTTTTTAGCCCAAACTAATTTGTAAATGCTAGGTAATCAAACAACAGGTGTAAATTTGGCAAATTCACGTTTCACGATTTTAAGTGATTTGTTTAAGGTGTTAATTTAGTAACATCATTCTTAAAATATCAACTGAGATCGTACCATTCGCATAGCACCTCATTACCACTTCTTTTGATATCAGTCTATTGATAACCCCATATCAGCATCACCAGCATCTGCGTTTTTGATATCTTATTTTCTTTTTGTGATATAGTGATTTATCTTTCACTAAAGCCCTTGCGGATCGCATATTAGATTTCATTTATACACTCATTGACTATTTATATCACTCTTCTCGTACACGGTTGGAGTATCCTGTTTTATTCGCTCTTCCATTCAAACCAACTATATTACAGACATCTTACTTTATCTTGTCATATTCGTAATAATGTACACATTTCCGTATTTAAGCTTCCATTATAATCAAAAATATTGAGTTTTATGAATGTGGCACGGCATTAAGGCAATTAAACACTATGGTAGAATTAATTCTACAAGAGGAAAAGTTGCCTTAATGCCGTAATTCAGTATTTCTACCACAATTTGTAGTTAGGCTGAGAAAAAAAAAAGTGTAACACACATTTCTAGAAAATTGAGAAGGGGGTTGCTCGATTAGCTGGAGAAAAAGTCGATTGTTTTCATAGTAAGACAATTTATGATAAAAGTTGTGTAGTTATGAAACTGTTATGAACATATTCTTAACGATTATATGCCGATATCAATTAATTCAATAATCACAAACTTCTCAATAAAAGTTTTTTTTTTACTTCATTGCCGATAATGCACGACTCAGGATATTTTTAAAAATTTTGCTATAAATATTTTGCTTAAGTGATAGCAAATTAGTTGAACCTTAGGAGCGCATGTGAATTACAAAAATTACATATTCAAGTAAATAATAAGGAATTCCAACTAAAAAAAGCAGCAAATACTATCCTACTTTACGTTTGAATCATTATATTATTTACAATTCATGTTTAGGATTCAAGATTAATTTGAACTGTTTTCACTTGAGTATATAATTCTAACGCGTATTTACCAAGTTCACGACCAATTCCAGATTCTTTGTAACCTCCAAATGGACTGTTTTTTTTTAAAAAAAAAGTAAAAAATAATTGAAATGAAAAAATGCAAGATACATAACAATAAGAGAGCTAAAAATTTCGAATTCTTACGTATTGGCATAAAATAAACTATAGCAGTTAACTATAAAGTAGATCATAAATATAAAGTTATTATATGTAATCACATATTTGTGAGAGGAAAGATCTAAAAAAACACTTACCCCACACAGTACCAGCTCTCAACGAATTTGAAATTTTTATTGCTCTAGATATATCTTTAGTGAAGACAGCTGCGGCCAAGCCATATGTTGTCAGGTGTGCCTTTTCAATTACTTCATCAACAGTTTTGAATTTTGCAATGGCTACAACGGGTCCAAATATTTCTTCTTGCATGATTTTCATATTTTCGTTCTTAAATATGCAAAATAAAAAGCTCAATACATATATATCAACATAATAATATATATGTATTAGAATAAAAACTTTACCACGTCAGTGAAAATAGTCGGACAGATGAAATAGCCTTTATCACCATGTTGTTTACCACCCAATAACAAAGTTGCCCCTTCTTTCTTGCCAGATTCAATGTAAGACATGATTCTAAATATAGAACAAAGATTATTTAGCCAAATTATTTCAGTCATGTATATATGTTTATAGTATATTGATACCTATCAAATTGTTGCTGAGAAACCTGAGGACCTTGATAAGTATCATCATGGAAAGGATCACCGACTTTGACGCTTTGTGCATGTGCTTTGAATTTCTCAACGAAATTATCATAAATAGAATCTTCAACATAAACACGAGAACCAGCACAACAGCATTGGCCTTGATTGAAATAAATTCCATGATATGACCATTTAACAGCCTCATCAAGGTCAGAATCAGCAAATATAATGTTTGGTGATTTACCACCTAATTCCAAAGTAACTTTTTTCAAGTTACTATCTGCGGAGGCTTTTAATATAGTTCTTCCTACAGCAGTTGATCCTAAGAAAATTTCAAAATTAATAAACTTTTACTATATATTCAAAACCAATTCGACCTTACCTGTGAAAGCGACTTTATCGATTTTCATATGATGAGCAATAGCAGCACCGGCCGTCGGACCGAATCCGGACAGAATATTAACGACACCTTTCGGAAATCCAGCTTCTTTAAATAGCGCGGCAACTTTTAGGGCAGTCAAAGGAGTTAATTCAGATGTTTTAAGTACTACAGTGTTACCTATGAAAGAAATTAGATATTTTTAATAGAAAATTTTATTCGACATTTAGAACTATCATATTCAATATAAATACCGCATGCTAAAGCTGGACCTAGTTTCCAAGATTGCATAAGAAGTGGAAGATTCCACGGAATAATCGCACCACAAACACCAATTGGTTCGTGACGCGTATAGCAAAATTTATCGTTTTGAGTTTCAATAATCTACAAAAAAAATATATTTTCTATTTTAAATATATGATGGCTTTAATCCTTGAACAAATGCATTAGGTCTTCTTAAACATTACCACTAGTGCTGAGTAAATAAATATCACATTCAAGTGACAATTTGGTACATTTAAAAAATCCTAAATTTAGAATGATAAAATAATCCACCTTGCCATGGATCTTGTCACACCATCCGGCAAAGTATCTGTAAACGTCAATTGTGAGTGGAAGATCCACGGATTTTGCTACTGTAAAAGTTTTGCCATTATCTAAAGATTCAAGAGCAGCTAATTCATCAATGTCACGTTCGATTAAATCAGCAAGCTTATTCATTAATTTTCCACGCTCCTGCCCATTCACATGAATCCATTCCTCATTAAAGGCTTTTGTGGCAGCTTCAACGGCGATATCAACATCTTTTTCAGATGCCTCTACTACAGAAGTAATAACTTTACCGGTTGCAGGATTGATGGTTTCAAAACGTTTGCGATCAATAGAGTCAACAAATTCGTTATTAATAAAAAGACCAGTATAAACTATATGATAAAATTTAATCATAATGATAATAAATAATCATCCAAATTAGAATAAAATGATAGATTAAAGATGTATATAGAAGTTGCTTACCTTTAACAGTTTTACCGTTAGGCAAAGTAATATTTTCTTCGTAATTTGAAGACATATTGTTACGAAACGAAGAATAATAGAGTTAGAATTTTTTTCGTTGTGTATTTATTGTAGCAGCTGAAGGTGAGATAGATTGAAGATGAGATTTTGAAAGTATTTAATATTAAATTTTAAAAATTTTTTTTGGGGCATTTTTCGACAGCTTTTTTTTTTAGTGTTGGGTTAGTGTCTAGGGTTAGTCTTATTAATAAAGAGTATAAGTGAATTTTAGTAGGCATTATCGTAGAATACATTTAAATAGAGATCCCAGCTTCAACTGCCGGAATTATTAACCTCTTACAGAATAATTATGATTACGGATTAGTTCTATGTATGTTTATGTCTGACATTTTCGTAAATTATTTTTTCGTTTGCTGATTGTCTCCGAAGGCTTTTTCCTTCCGCGTTTAATTCAAGTATATATTCCTTAATAAGGATAAAAGCAAACGCGGATAATTTTATTTATTGGCTGCTTTATATCCAATAAGTATAGAATGTTTTAAGCATTATTATTGAGCTGCAAGCACTGCAACTTAGATCCGCGCTGCCCAAGAATTTTTTGCCGAATTCGTGTTATATTTATCCCTTAATTCGTCTATTTAGCGGGCAAATTTGCCCGTTAAAAAAAGGATAGATTCACTGTAGTCAAAAATTTTTACGAAAATCCTCACACAAATAAGCTAGGCCATTAGCAAAAAAATAAATTTAGTAAATATCACCAACAGAATAGCATACGTTATTGAAGATCCACATGGAAGTACGCTTATTTAGTTTTATTATGGGTCGACAAATTATTTGATTGGTAAGTAAAAAAAAATCTATCCTGTTTATTATTTATTTTTAAAATAATAGTTCGCATTAAATTGTCTTTTAAATCGAAACTACATAACTATGATAAATTTATTAATTATTGCCCAATTTATTAAAGTTTAAGAAAAATTGTAAAACTATCTAAAGGCTTGTTTATTTTTTATATATTATACGGTCATTACAAATTTGCATTTTTTTAATAATACAATAAAAATTAAATATCTAAAGGATTTTATATTTTTTCGCATATGCCACCTATAAGATCTGTGTAACGTAAAATCAAAACAACCCAAAATAACCCGATTTTGTCTAGTTAGGATTAGGGTGAGGTTAATGTAGTGTGAAGGCGATAAGAGGAGGTTTATAGTAAAATTGAGTAAGGAATTTTTTCGTTAGAGTACAAAGAATGTTTTCATAGCAAAAATTTTTAGTTTACAGGTATACTTGCCGGCCAAATCCGGACAAATCCCAAACCCCTGAAAAGTAATTGCTATTTATAAAAATTAATTCAAGCAAATAATTCTATAATTTTACAAGTATATCATTTATAGCTATAAGAATATACTTGATTTATTTAAACAAAGATTATATGAGTTTGGCCAGACCCTTCACTTTAAGTATACTTAAAGTAGACAAACCCAAAGGGTCTGGCAAACTCATAGCTCAAAAATTTTATTAATAATCTTTGTTTAAATAAATCAAGTATATACTTATAGCTATAGATGATATACTTGTAAAATTTTGGAATTATTTGTTTGATTTAATTTTTTAAATAACAAGGGGTTTGGGATTTGTCCGGGTTTGGCCGGCAAGTATAGTTACAGGCAATTTTTTTTTATAAAAAACAGTATTTTGTTCAATTCACATTATACCTGATCTTGCATTTTAATTATTCTATCAGGGATAGTGATACATTGCTATGGCTATAAATTACAATGTCCTATCTTAAATTGTTTCTACTATATAAATTACTAATTTTGGCAATTGTATTAAATATTATTTTTTAAAAAAATACTAATTAGTTAAAAAGAATTTATTTGACTTGTTAATGATTATTCTTAATATGTGTTATTAAATTTTCTCTTTATACTATTTGAAAAATAAATAATTAATAAAACTAGATTAGATAATTATAAAAAACAAGTAATAAATATTGCGGATGATTGTGAAATCGGATGATAGTGAAATTTGGGGGTCTCAATTTGAAAATATAAACCCTACCAAAATCCACCTATACTCTTTTACTAATAACCCTAACCCTAAATCCTAATTCAACCATAAAAAAAAATTTAACAAAAAATGTCCTAAAAATTTTTAAAAATCATACATTAAATTTTACCATAATAAGGGAATTGCTATTTGCACCATGGTTACACAAGAATTTCTATTTTTAGAATTCAAAATAATATATGCACTTATATTACACAAAGGCTCAGTGTGCAAAAATAATTTTTGGTTACATGCTGCTAATGTCATGTAACATTACACAAGTCTAATTTTGGTAACCTAACCCTGGATCAGCCAGTATTAAGCTTAATGCTGGTGGGCACTATAATAATAATGCCCCGGCGAGGTTAGACATAATTCCGGCCCACTCTAACTCTAAATCTAGGACATATGCATCTAGTATATGTACAGTGATTGGCTATATTTAGGGTTAGGGTGGACCGGAATTATGTCTAATCCCGCAAAGGGCATTATCATGATAGTGCCCACTAGCATTAAGCTTAATGCTGGCCGACCCAGGTTAAATTACCAAAATTAGACTTGTGTAATATTACATAACATTAGTGGCATGTAACCAAAAATTATTTTTGCAAAAACAATGCATTAGGCCTTTGTGTAACACAAGTGCATAAATTCTAAAAATAGAAAATATTATGTAACTATAGTGCGAATAGCAAAACCCATGGTGCTATACAATATGTAGTAACATAATTATAAGAAATAATTTATATATCGCATATACAACATTGTCGCCCCTGTAATGTTAATCAAACCAACCAAAATGATGAATGATTTCGTATAGTTAGGGTTAGAGTTAGTGATGCCACCGAAATTGATTTTTGAAAAAGTCCTATTTCATCTTCATTAAAAAAAATTAAAATTTTTTATTTTTTTATTTTTTGGGTACTGCTATTTACACTATGGTTTTTGCTATTTGCACCATGGATTTTGTGTAATAGTAGATCATCAATTACCTTTTCTATTTGCACCATGGTAATATATGTTGGACCAATAAAAACTCGCCTTTTTTTGTAGATTAATAGTTATTTTGCGCCATGAATGTCATGTAACATTATACAAATCTTGTTTTGGTAATCTAGTAGGCCTGCTAACCTAATTTTATAATGCGGGCCAACCCTAACCCTAATTTCATAATTTGGGGCCAACCCTTACCCTAATTTTTTAAGGCCTTAAAAAATTAGGGTAAGTGTTGGCACACATTATAAAATTAGGGTTAGGGTTTGGCCGCATTATAAAATTAGAGTAGCAGGCCTACTAGATTAAGTAACCAAAATAAGACTTGTGTAATATTACATGACATTAATAGCGCGAATAACTATTAATCTACAAAAAAAGGTGAGTTTTTATTGGTGCAACATGAATATAGCCCAAGGTTACACAAAATTGCAAAAATCTGGCCTGTATTATGTTAAGGCCTTAAAAAATTAGGGTAAGGGTAGTGTTCCGCACGGTCCGGTTCGGCTTGAGTTTATGAAAAACCGGACTCGAACCGGAAAATCGATTCAAGTCTATATTGAAACCCGGAATAGTATCATTTAAACCCGGAACCGAACCGAACCCAGTTATTTTTTTTTTCAGTAATAAATAGAATAAATGTAATTAACTTTAATAACAATTTTCAAGACACTTTATTGTTTTCTGATTTTATTAATGTTAATAAAATACCGAAGGTAAATTGACTAACATATCGAGAATACTAATACTACTAATCATAGAAATTGTTAGTGCGTATTTCTACTCACATTTATTCTAAGCTGCTTCTAAGTGATAAAATACTGTATTATATTATTCTTCTACTATAAAGTCCCCTCAAATTATAAGCATTATTAATAAACCTTTAAAACTTAATACCACCCTGAACTAATATGCTAATGTTTGCAAATAGAAATTTGTAAGTTGCGATAAACTAACAAAAAAAAAACAATAATAAATGAAAAAAAGTAAAGATAAAAAAGGATTGAAGCACAATTTTTTTGTAAGTATTTTGGTTACACAATAATCAATGTAATAAAATTCTCGTTTCAGTCATTTGCTAGTCTAATAAATTAAAACTCAAATATAAGAATCAAAAAAAAACAAGGAAAAAATCATACAGATAACACTAATTCAATTACTCTTGAAATTCTTTCCACCATGATCTAAGGCACAAAGCTGATCGTTCTGTTTTTTCATTCAATCAGTTCCGTTTATTATTAATCATATCATTACCGATACTAAATGCTTGTTCACTAGGGACACTTGTCCCTGGAATGGGAAGGCAATCCCTTGCAAATTTTGAAAGAGTGGGATAATTTGTTTCATTTATTCGCTACCATACTAACGCATCGACATCTGAATCTACAAGTGGCATCATTGAGTAAATATCTAATTCGCTCTGATGATCCATATGTACTAACTTGTATATCCGTGACATTATTGTAGGTCGTATAGTAGTTTCGTGCAATGTACTTTGACTAGAAAAAGATGCATATTCAGTTTCATACTTGTCTTTAATGACATTTTTGATCTCAGTAATAAGTTGTAATGGCAAGTTTAGTGATTCAAAATATTGGAATTTAAGTTACGGATCTAATACTACTGATGCAAGATGTAATACACTCGTTTTGCTACAATAATTTGCAAGTTTTTTTTTTGTGGCCTCACAACCTTGAATAAGCCAAGATGGTACATTATCCTTTTTTTAACTTCCTCAAGTGTTTCAAGCAACGTATAATATAAAGGAACAGCCATTGTTAAGGTTGGATATTCTGATGCTAACATAAATGTTGTTGCATTTTTAAATGGTTGTAAGACCTCAACAAGAAGCTCTATTTTTGCCCATTTATTATCCTCAAGAACATACTGACATAAGTTCACTTCACTAAGAGCCATGGTATCCAATACAACCTTTAATATTATAGCTCGTTCACACATGTCAAAGGTGGAATTCCAGCAGGTAACAATATCAAGAATCAGCTTCATTGCACCCATGTTATGTATTAAGCAAGTAGTCTTGAATTTCTTACGACGCAAACGTGATTCTCGAATACTTTTAATTAATTCTCGTAATTTATTTAGTTTACTTCCTGCAACACTTAATAAACTATGTACAGCAAGGTTTAAAATATAAGCAAAGCACCTTATGGATTGCTGTTTATGATCAAATTGAAACCCTAACCGGTTCAGAGAATTAGAAAGATCTTGTACAATTTTAATATTGGAAGAAGCATTATTATGTGTAATAGCCATAAGCTTTGATATAATTCCCATTGATCGAAGGCACTCTTCCATATTATAAGCGATTTCAGAACCTAATAGAAATTGTAAAAAACAATAAAAAATTCTTAATTTGCAAATTATTTATTATTAAATATAATGCTTAAAAATATAATTAATTATAATTACTACCTGAATATGGACCACCCATATTAACAAAATCTAAGAGAATACCTTTTAGCTTCCAAGAAGCATCTAAGTAATAGAGAGTAACCGCCATAAAGGATTTTCATTGGTATTTATTGTCCATATATCCGTAGAAACTAAAAGTTTCCCAGGACTTCCTTGTAACCTTACTGCAAGCTTGCAGCGTTCTTCTTCAAAGTCATATATGATATGTTTTTTAATAGAATCTGCAGAAAGTGCATCTGCTTGAGGTTCTAAATATGCAAATATTGCTTTGAGTTCACCATCCTCAGCAATTTTAAATAGTCGATTGCATTTAACAATCCAACGTTCAATAAGATTGTTAAAGGTGTTTAAATCAAAAGGTTCACGAAAATTAACAGATTGCTGGTTTCTAAGCATATCTATAACAGTAACATTCAGCTTCTTTTTTTCTTTATCCAGTTCAGGTACCTTTCCTACATGTTTGGTAGCAAGTTGTTTTCTAAGGCTTGACGTTGATCCATCAATACATTTTATTAATATTTTTTTAGGTTTACAAAGATCGCATCTCGCATAAGAAGTACCTTTTTCCTTCTTAAAATAGTTCCATACAAATGACCTGGTACGTATTTGTGATGATTCACTAGTTTTATTTACTTCTATACCATTATCATCAGTACAAGAATCCACATAAGAATCATTTATTTCAGGAGGATTATTAATGTCTATAAAAGGATCTTCTATATAAGAATAGTTCGTATAAAGACCTTCAAAGTCTTTCATAATAGCACAAAATCAATGTGACTTGCGCTTTTTTTGTATATTGCTATGTTGAGAAAAAAAAATATACCTGTTTTTTATTAAACTCTAGGAATTGGTTTAAAAAAATGTTAATAGTCGAAACTGCCCGAGCTTTGGAATTTTTTTTTGAACTGCGTACAAGTAAGTTCTAGCAACTTTTTTAAAATTTTTTTTATCTATCTATTGATCTCTAAAGCTAACATTTTATTCATTGAAGGCAAGTGATTAAATATGCGGGTCTTACCGGGTACCCGCTACCACAAACCCTAATCAGTCGGTTCTAAAAAATTGTGAACCAGACTCGACCCGCCGAGCTGAGTACAGTTCGAGCCCAGGTTTCGTCGAGTCTGCGGAACACTAGGTAAGGGTTTGCTCGCATTATAAATTTAGGGTTAGAGTTGGCACGCATTAGATTAGGCTACCAAAGGAAGATTTGTGTAATGTTACATGACATTAATGGCGCCAATAACTGTTAATTTACAAAAAAAGGCGAGTTTTTATTGGTGCAATATATATTACCATGGTGCAAATAGAAAATGTTGATTGATAATCTACTGTTACATGAAATCCATAGTGCAAATAGCAAAAATCATAGTGTAAATAGCAGTACCCTATAATAATAACTGTTTATTTAATCATATGGGAGGAATTACTAACAACAACACTTCTACTCTAATTTCGAAGGATATTACTTTACTACATTGAACTCTATCTATATCGTACTTTGTACTTTTCACTTCCTTGGGGCCTTGAACATGTCTTTTGTGAAGACCAAAAAGACAACATATTTATACTTTTCATATTACTGCGTCCCATTGCTAATGCTATTAACCTTCCCAGGTTTCAACAGGTTTTCTAAACTCAATATATCAAATATATTTGATATATTTGGGGATTAGCTATTCGCACCATGGATTTTTGCTATTCGCACCATGGTTATACAAGATTTTCTATTTTTAGAATTTATGCACTTGTGTTATACAAAGGCCCGGTGCATTGTTTATACAAAAATAATTTTTGGTTATACACCGCTAATATCGGTAACATTACACAAGTTTAATTTTGGTGACATAATCTGTTTCGGCCAGCATTAAGCTTAATGCTGGCCGACCCAGGGTTAGGTTATCAATATTAGACTTGTGTAATATTACATAACATTAGCGGCGTATAACAAAAATTATTTTTGCAAAAACAATGCACTAAGCCTTTGTGTAACATAAGTGCATATTTTATTTTGAAGTCTAAAAATAGAAATTCTTGTGTAACCATAGTGCAAATAGCAATTCTCTATATTTGATATCATTGATATATTTGATATCTCTAATATATTTGATATATTTGATATCTTTAATATCCTTGATATCAGATCATCAAATCGAGTCAGGAACAGGTAATTCACTTATATAGTACTATACTAAAAATTTATAGTACGATTTATGGGGGTATATACAGTGATGTCACTTGGTTATTTGGCCGGCCAATGGCCGCGGCTATTGGCCGAGGCCAAAAGGCCAAAAATATAAATTTCATTTTTGGCCGAAACGGCCAAATAAAACTAGTAATTTGATTGGTTAAATCTTCACTTAAGTAATTTTTCTATATAACTTACTAAACCTTTGTTTATTAAACCTTTGCTCAAATTACTTATTAAACCTTTGTTCAAATTATACTTTTATATAACTTTTTAAACCTTCGCTTAAATTATTTTTATATAGTTTATTAAACTTTCACTTAAATTATTTTTATATAAGTTATTAAACCTTCACTTAAATTATTTTTTATATAATTTATTAACTTTCGCTAGGATTTTTTTTATATAGCTTAACAATTATTACTTAAGTTATCTTATATATTAATATGCTTTCAAAACGAACTTTCAAGCAAACTATTATAATTAAAAAAGAACTTGAAAAGAATCGTTAGATTTAATTATTCTTTCACGTATAGTTAAATATCGATCCGTTCTATAAGTTTTATTAATTCCAATAGTTCGTCAATTTCTTTATCGCAACTTTAGTAATAGCACATGAAAATAGATAACTATAGTGTTAATTAACTTTTTTTGGGAAGGTAATATACAATAAATACAATTCAAGAATATTGGTTCTTATAGTTAATAGTGTGGCTTTAAACAAAACCAGTACGTATATGTAATATATATTAACATTAGTATGCATATAATACAGTATTTTTATATACATTTCTTTTTTATTACTATACAGAGAAATTTGGCCACTTGGCCGTTTGGCCATTTGGCCATTGGCCAACGGCCATATCGGCCAAATAATTTTTATTGGCCTGGCCAATTGACATTCAACTTTGGCCGCAAAAATTTTGGCCATTTTGGCCAAATAATTATATATTGGCCGATGGCCAATTAAATTTTCTTTGGCCGATTAAATTGCCATCACTGGGTATATAGGTACACTATATAATATTACATATTGGGCTTATAATAGACAACTAAAATTGACAATTGATATAGAGTAACAATATAAAAAGAGGGTGTGATGAAATAGTATAGTTGGATTGTTATCACCCTCCCAAGTAGTTGTAACAAAAGATACAGAGTTCGAATCCCACTGGAGATGATTTTTGAAAAATTTATCTGTATCACGGTAACCTGGACTCTGATCTCAGATTTACAGATCTGTTTTCTGGGTTACACCAACTCGCATTAGGAGCTCTAGAGCTGTGTTATGCACAGAACTGGGCGCATAGATCCTGGGGAGCGCAGGCGCTGTGTTATGCACAGAACCATAGGACAAAAGGAAACCATACTTGGCAAGACCCGAGCAAAGAGGTAGCCGACTTTCGACAGTACTTAAACAGAAATCGGATGGGGACAGACCGGAAGCGGACTGACCGAGAAGTGGACTGACCAGAAGCAAACTTATGACAAAAGGGCCTATGGCGGGGCTCTACCAATCAGACGCTGGAGTCGCACCGGGGGAAAAGGATATGTGTTACAGAAGCATGTACCAAAGGGAGGGAGACCATTGGGTTTGCCAATGGCAGACCACTCCTTCCGGGTCCTCAGATTGGGAGTAGGAATATAACCAGGGGAAAGAAAGTGAGGTAGGGGTAAGGAAAGCAACTGGAAAGAAACTAGAAGAGGAACGGGAGAGGCACTGGGGTTGGTGAACTTTGTAAGGGCATGTATTATGCTACACATACTAGTAGGAAGGTAGTGGCTTGAAATAGAGGCCAAGGTTGCAGCAGAATTCAAAAAATGGCTTGAAATATAAACCGGCGGCGGCAGCACTACATGTACTATTAGTGGACAAGTAAAGTGCAAAAACCAGGTTGAGCATATGAGTGGGACATATAGGATGCTCTGGTAGGTTTAGGTCGTAGATAAAATAGTCTAAGTTACGGTACTTGGTAGTTGTAGTAATCTAATGCAATAGTCTTGGATGTTGTAATAATCACTATACTTAATAAAAAGACTGAAGCATGACCTCGCCTTGTAACTGATAAAAAAAAAAACAATATAAAAAAAAAATTAGGGTCCATTCATACTCTCACACACTCCCAACCTTAATTTCGAGTTCAACAAGAATTCCAAGAAGCAAACTTTCGAGTCGTGCTAGGTCACCGACTACCTAGGCAGAATTGAATTTCTGGAGTTTTAGGTATATATCTTTAATCTTCTTCTGTTCATCTTTTTCAACGCCAATTCCATCTTAATGGCAGTATCTATTCTTGTGGATATCTTTCTACTAGATACTCTTTCTAGCTCTTCTTTTGAGTCTGCGACGTACACGGGGATACACTATGATATCGACTTATTTTATATGCGATATGGATGTTTCCTTTCTTCTTGCCGTTCATTCTTCTTTCTTCTTTTTTGTCATATCCATTGAATTCTTTAATTCACATGTTCTTCTCTTGTGGCTTCTGTGTCGATAATTTTACTGGGTAGTACTTGCTTTCATAGATAGGGCCTCTTCTATCCCATTCTTGTATCGGCACTACTGGTATAGTTGAATTATTAAGTTCTTCCTTGTAAGGCTAGTGGAAATAACATAATTATGTTATTTCTACTTAATCTAGGTTATGTCTGACGACGGGATCATATGTCTGTCGTCATTCCAGTGACGACTGATTCGCGCTTGCGTCGTCAGAGATATGTTAGTATTCGCTCCATCATGAGAGTGACGAACGATTCACGCTTGCGTCGTCATTCGAGTGACGAATGATTCGTGCTTGCGTCATCAGAGATATATTAGTATTTGCTCTCTCATTTGAGTGACGACTGATTCACGCTTGCGTCGTCAAAGATATTAGTGATCAATGACAAATGACAACGGCGACATATATGCATCATCATTCGAGTGACGATTGGTTTACGAGTTCATCGTCATTCGAGTGACAAATGGTTTACGAATTTGTCATCATGTGTCATAACGACAGAAATGCGACACTGTCGTCAATTAATGCTATCTAATTGCTATCGGTGTGCTATATATACGCTATCTGGTTATGCTATCGAGTATGCTATCTGGTTATATTATATAAACGATTTCTGGTTATGCTATATACATGCTATTTGGTTATGCTATATATATGCTATGTCTCGAAGAGACGCCCCTAAAGGGCCCGATTAATGCTACCAAATATGTATGCCAATTTTGATTGCTGGATTTTTGTCACAAGTTGTCACAAGTTGTCACTAGTAGCAAGATATATGTTTACCTACCTATCCGACTATGAGTTATATCCCATGATTGCTATCCTAGAATGCGGTTAAAATGGATCTGCTCGCGTCCTAGAAAAAAAAATCATCCAGGTTTCGTCCTAGTAAAAAAAAGTTAACTTGGACGGATAATGTTATGAGAGAAAAAGGTTTATTTTTGTTTTAACTTGTTCTTCTATACTTGTTCTATTTTCGTCTAAGTTGTCCAGGTAAAAAATAAAATTCTAGGAAAAATATCAAACTCTTTCCTATGGTATACACTATATATAGTATATAGCTTTGGTACATATAAGACATACGCTATATATATCTATGCATATGCTCTATACACATAGATAAAAATGTAAGAGTAAAGAAATCTCGAAATTTACCTTGACAACTTGGACAACCTGGACGACTAGTCTAAAACCTTTTCTTTCGACGAAAAAATATTAACTAGCTATCTTTTTTCGTCCAAGAAATTCGTCCAAGAAAAAATTCGTCCAAGAAAAAAAACTTGGACATGACCTCTAATCAGTAGGTATATATTGCACATAAATTACTAAGACTCTTTTACCTCAGATGTATCTCGTGCCATCTTCTCCAGCTTCTTCCGCTGATAATGATCTTGAGATCGATACTTACCAGCATGAGTTCTACACGCACCATAATCAGAACGAGTTAACTCACTACAGCCAGGTTCTTTACAAGGAACTTTTATAGGCGAATCCCAATGAACTGTACACCCCTCAGGTCGATAGCAACCCAGATTACATACCTTCCCATTTCTAAGGATATAAGGACAACGGTAAAATCCCACTGTTTTATTTCTCGATCCCATATCTAAAGTTTTACTAATACGATTTTTAAGTAGCATGTATATTATATTGTTTAACACTAATTACCTAAAATAATTAATTTTTATTTGAACTTTTATCTAACCACTATTATAGTTTCAAAACAACATAAGTTATGATGAGTACCCAACCTGAACATAATACACCCATTGTACCCACATCATCCAATGTGTCAACCGTGGATAACCAAAATTTCGAGCCAGAGATAGAGGAAGAAAATAACGGGGCCTTCTACCACCGGGGGGCCAAAGCTTTTCCTCAATCACAGATTTCAGAAAATGGGAAGGCAGAACAATTACTTCAATACTTATTCCACTATTTCGGTAGTGATTATTTAGGAATCCCAACTCGCAATGATATAGTTAGAGAAAATGAGAATGGATCGACTTCAATTCTTGAACGAGCCTTAGCTAACCGGGAAAATATACCTTTCATGCCTACTGATATAGAAGAATCCAACGAATATATCAATGGAACCCCCTATTATATCTTACGTTTATATGGCCCACTTATCAATGGTCAGAAAGCGGTGGTAACTATTACAGGCATTAAAGTTTTCTTTGATATCCGAATTCCTGACAATAAAGATATATATCTGTTTGAAAGCAAAATAAAAAATATTCTTGCCAATGAAAAGGATGACAAGGAGAAAACTGTAGATATAGGTAAAATCAGAATAGAGCATATAAAAGCATTCCCAATTCGTGGTTACCATACAGAAAAAAAGTCATATCTACGAATTTATACGACAAACACTTTCCAAAGAAAGATAGCTTTTAATATTATCCAAAAGCATAACCTGGAAACTGCATCAGATGATCGTAGTACATATTACCGCAAAGTCGCTCGTGAATACCGAATTTCTCTTACAGGGTGGGGGGTAATAAACAATTACAGTTATACTAAAAGTTCTTCTCTTTGTTCATATGCATTTAGAGTATCTGTAAAGAATTTTCATTCCATAGAAGACTTAAATGAAATAAGCAATTTATTTCCAACTTCATATATGATACATGATCGAACTCTAGTACTAACATGGGATATAGAAACCCACACAGAACGTGGGGTAGATCAATTACCTCGACCATGGCATTCAGAGGATAATGTATTTATGATTTGTATGACAGTTCACTGGAGAGATGACCCTACTCCACTGAAGCAAATCTGTCTTGTCGATGTAGAAACTGAGCCAGACCCAAATTGGATCACAATCGTATGTGAAAATCAAACAAATTTATTAAAGGCATTTGCGCTATATTGGCGAGCACTAGCACCAGATATTGTAATAGGTTTCAATGATTCGGACTATGATTGGCCTTTCATCGTAGAGAAGGCTAGCCGACTACATATTCTTGAATGGATGTAGTTACAAATGTCTGCGAACTCACGACAAAGTACAAACAAACAGATTTTACGTTGGAATTATTATGGAAACATGGGGAAAAGCCCAGGTTTTATGGGACATTCTTCGGATATTGCTGGAAACAGTCATAAAGTGGTTAAAGAAAACGAATGTGAAGAAGAAGATTTTAGTCGGCTAGCAGTGAAAATTAAGATAAGTCCGGAAGAGTTCTTTATTTCTTCTTTTCTGAAGTTGCCGGGGTGTATTCCAATTGATGTTCGTGCAAGTTTCAAAAAACTATATCCACGATCTGAAGTGCAAAAAGGAAGCTCACTCAAGTTTTACTTAAAAATGTGTGATCTCGGAGGTAAAATTGATATGCCAATAAACCGTATGCGGGATTATTACAAAATAGCAAAAGAAAATAATTCCATAGAGTCCGAAAAACATATGCGTGAGGTAGCAGAATACTGCATTATTGATGCTTTACGATGTCAACAGCTTATGGTTAAGCGTAATGTGATAAACGACAATAAAGAAGTTGCATCAATTGCTTATGTTTCTCTATTCGATGCCCATTATCGTGCAAATGGAATAAGGGTATGTAATCTCTTAGGCGCTGAAGCCTAGAAGCAGAATATACTAATTAGTATGATACCACATAAAGATGTCAAATCTGGAAAATATCCCGGTGCCCATGTATTTTCTCCAGTAAAAGGCCTCAATAATAAGCGTCCGGTTACAGGTTTGGATTTCGCATCATTATATCCATCTATTTTCATGACTTACAACTTTTCACCCGAAATGATGATATTAGAGGAAAAAACAGCTACCGAACTACAACAGAAAGGAATACGTCTCCATAAAATCGAATTCACATTTAATGGTCGAATATTACAAGCCTGGTCGGTATTACATGAAAACAAGATCGATAAAAAAGGTTTGTATCCATTAGTTCTGGAAAAACTTCTGGATAAGCGTAATAAAATGAAGTTCGATCTTGCTATTCTAAGTAAGAAAAAGGAGTATATGGAATTGGTTATTAGTAAAATGAAAGAGAGGAATTTATCATTAACGGATGCTATAGATAACGACTTGGATAACGCAGAAAATAAAGAAGAACGTTCTACTAAGATTGAAATCTTAATTCCTTTTAGTAAAGATTATAACGTTTTTATAACAGAATATGAATCTGTATGTTTTGACTATGCCTGTTTGGATTCGAAACAAAAGGCAGTAAAAGTTTATATGAATTCATTTTATGGTGAGACAGGTAATAGTCTATCCCCGTTCTTTCTACGCCATATTGCTGGAGCTGTTACTTCAGCAGGTCAGTTCAATATTAAGCTTGTTGCAGAATACATACTAAAAAAAGGATATGGAATTCAATATGGCGATACTGATTCATTGTATCTTACCTGCCCCGAAGATAATTATAAGAAATGTGATCTAGCTTATAGAAACAATTCAATTTCAACACTAGAGTATTGGACTGAAATGGTTAATATTACCATGAAAGTAATGGAGAAATTACGCAATGAAGTGAATACCTATCTTAAGATAAAAAGTAGATCAACTTATCTCAAAATGGCTTATGAGGAGGTATTATTTCCTGTTGTTTTCACTGGAAAAAAAAAATATTTTGGAATTCCTCATGAGAAAAAAGTAAACTTTAAGCCAAAAAAGTTATTTATTAAAGGGATCGATACTGTGAAGCAGGGACAATCAAAACTCTTTATAACTATTGGTGAACGAATTATGTGGAAAGCTATGGAAGTCGAGGATAACCAATCACTCCATAAAATTGTTGAAGATGTTCTCAGAGATGCCGTAACAAATTCTAAACAATGGGAGTTTGACCAGTTCATCCAAACTGATACGTGGAAACCCAATGTTCAAAACTTAACTGTTCAGTGGTTCATAGAGCGAATGAGAAAAACCTATAAAGATAAGATTCCTGAACCGGGTGAACGATTCAGTTATGTAATACCCAAAACTAATATAGATTTTGATTTATCTGGTAAAAAGTTAAATCTAACTAAGGGCGACCGAATAGAATTTGTTGATGTGGCAAAGGAACTCAAAAAGGACATAGACTTATCATATTATCTCCAAAATAAAATTATTGGTCTTTGTGCCAGATTTATCAACTATGACGATAAATACCAACCATCGCTCTCTGATAAGATCCGGCAACTCAAAGACTCGGATGAGAAATATAAGCAAATTGACGAGTATTCTCAGAAAAAAGCCAAGAAATGGCTTGAGGAATATGTAGATGGCTTGAGTAGTATTAGTCCCAAAATGATGCTTAATTGTGGATATGCTTACAAACGTGCCTACAAGAATGCAATCAAAACCGCACAATCTATATTACATCAGAAGATAGGTAATACCTACGAGATATTTCATGGGGGATGGCTTAATTTTGAGGATTTTAAGGCAACTAATACTGTTGAGAGATTATGGGAAAAGTTCGTAGAGTATGCCAGAGCATATACTAAAAACGATAATCTCTTGATAAGTGAAGGGATAAAAAAATCTATATGCTCCGATTTTACAAAACACCTAAATGCACTTATCCCAATTATCAAAAAATATGATGCCTCTTTTCATCAATTAGTATACCACATGCGATATAAAGAACACGTATCAAACCCAGATAAAATTGGCCCACCCGAAACTGTGAGAAAAAATGAGATAGTTGTCAAGCAACCTATTATATCCAATATAACGAAAGCTGATCAACTGGTACTCGACAGTTTTCTAAATATATGGTATAAGGCAGTTGACTCAATATAAATATAACACTATATCTATAAGGCTATACAATATTAATAATTTTTTTTCGTACATAAAAAATACCAAAGTTTAAATAGATAGTTCCTAATACCTCGTCCACGTATCCCGGAATCCCTCATTTTTCCTCCCCAACCCCCGTGCACGTCTCAATACTACGAACCACATAACCGCAATAATTAATAAAGCAAGAAAAATATATGCCGATAGAGGTGACATCAAAGTGCTTGCCACAGCAGGAAGAGGCAAAGCCTCGAGACCTGGTCCCATCTGAGAATTCGATTCAATTAAAGCAGACATATTATCCCCACTAATTTCGCTAATGCTAGTTTCATTACTTACCTTGGAGTTTGTCTCGGTATCATTTTTTGATAGTTCGGTAATCTCATCATTAGTATATGTCAATATATTACCATCGGTTTTTTCGGTTTGATCAATATTTTTTCCACGTATAAAATATTTACTGAGATCAGTACTACCCAAAGATATATTATCAGACTTAGTAATATTTTTTTCGTCATCTCCACCAATGACGGGTTTCAATATAGCCTCCGATTTCAGGCACTCAAGTTGATTGGCTTTCAATTTCAATTCGTTTTCTATATTTTCCAATTCAGCTATTTTGGATTGAGAGACATGATCTCAGTTTCTTTTTTCGATGAGTCATTTTGAATCGAAATCACATCTTTCTGGGCTGAAGACAACTTACTTTCCAATATCTTAATCATAAACTCGAGTGATTTAATTTTCTTGGATTTCATAACATTCTCAGCCTTGGATTCAGCAATATAAATATCCTTTTGTGCGTTATGAGAAATAAGATTAGTATTTTCATTTTGTATTTGCTTATGCTCATTAATAACCTGCAAAGCGTGGGTGCGTAACTTTTGAATCTCGGTATTATTTCGTAACGAATTCTTATTCCACCCCTTTCTTTCTTGATCAAACACTTTCATTTGCTTTATGTATTTATTCTGCAATTTCTCACTAAGCTTATTAATTTCGGCTTTGGACTTAATAGCGTCGTGTATTTTTTTTTCTAGCTCTTCTTCGCGTATACTACCAAGTCGATGACCTTTAATATTTTGGGACGCACATGCGTCAGCCATATTGACTTGCTTTGCTAAATAATAGATAATACAATTATTAATAAAACTAATTTCGTTAATAATTTCTATTATTATCTAATGATGTTTAATGTTAGATATCCTAATCTATTAAAAAAATATATTAGATATTATTGAATTAGGTTATATAATAATTATTTTTATAGTTCTTTTATTAGCCAAAGACTTGCTTACGCTAATATTTCTCATTTATCTATAATAATAGATATTATTTTTTATTGTTTCATAATAATAGATATCATTTTTTATTATTCTAAAATATTAAATATCATTTTAAATATTGGATAAAAAATCAAACCATGAATACACCATTTCTAAAATCATATTATCGCCAAAAATCTACATATCTAACTTCTGAGCAGATAGAAACAATTAGATCGCTCAAAGATAAGATACCTAAGTATAGAATTATGAGAGATTTCCATATTAATGAACATCGAGTAGATGATATATGGGAAGATCGAGAGCGCCAACAACAAATAATAGAAAGTACTATTTCCACTGAAATATTACCTATATCTACAGCAATTTCATCTGAAAATTTTAATCAAATCGAAAGAAAGACTTTATATTCAGAATCTACCACTCCTTTTAATGCAGAAATAAAAAAGAGAAGTTCCAAATCTCGGTCTAAATCCGTTCGTATATCTGATCCAATACCTAGCTATAACTCAATACCAGTTAATACTGATGACTCTAGAAAAAAAATAAGTAGTGAGGAACTGGATGCATTATATGAAAAAGAAGCCAAAAGAGATAAGAAAAATAAAGCAAATATGAATCGTCTATTAGCTACTTAATTTATTATTGCTATTATCTCTAGAGGAGATGTGTTCAAGTAGCTTTTCATAACGTATTTGCAACTTTTCACAAAGAGCATTTATTTCAGCTTTAGACTCGATAGTACTATATAGCATTTTTTCTAACTCCTCATAGGTCATGCGTTTTTTTTAATGACGAATCAACAGAATCTAAGCTAAAACCGGCAAAAGCACACCACTTTTCGGATGGTATATTTACATCTTTACCATCACCCGCCTTCTGTGAACTTTGATCCAGTTTCAGAGATGTATTATTCTGAGCTACAGTTGTACAATTTACTTCGAGCTTATTCTTAACCTTATGCATGTTTATCGGAATAAAATACTCTTTACCATTACATATAAGTTTTAATTCACGTTTCGATGCGAGCAAATCGTAATCATATTTATCTAGAAGAGTATTTGGCAAAATTAGCATGGGTTTGGGATATTTAACTACTGCAAAATCAGAACATATAGTACAACCTTGGGCAAAATTTATTGGTACATTGCGAACAATTCCAAGTGATTCAGTAGGAACAGTAGCAATACCTCTAAGATCATGTTTTTCCCTTGTATCAATATCTAATTTTAATCGTTCAGCTATATTTTCAGACATGATCAGAAAATTTGCTCCGGGATCAACTGTGGCCGCCGGAATTACTAATCTTTTAATTTTGCATTTAGTAGTAACGACGTCTGTGGCGGGTTCCTTCTTCTGAACAAAATCTATTTCCATAGGATCATCTAAGATTTCTTCTTCCTCCGAATCGGGTATATCTGGAACCGGTTTTCTATACTTCTTGGATTCTGATACCTGAGATGGCAATGTCTGAGCAGATGGAAGCATACTGGATGGATTCTCAATCTTAGCTTTAAGTTTCTCAATCCAGTCTATAGGTGTGATACCATCAAGCATATCTAGTATAACTCTCTGAAGAGATTTATCAATAACGGTGGATTTATTTCGTGACTTACCAGAATTGGGAATCTCTTTCTGGTCCCTCTTGCAGGGCTTGGATGAATTGGAAACTCGAAGCTTTGCTTCCTCTTTTCTGATTTTGGGTTGCTTTGATTTCTTCCTAGATAGCGATTTTGTAGATTTGCTCTTATGTTTTACTTTTTTTTTACTTTAGAAACATGTATATTAATACTATGATCAGATTCGGATTCAGAGGGGGTATTCTCAACATCAGACTCTGTTTCAGAATCGGATCCAGAATCACTACCAGAAGAATTGTTAGTATCTGAGCTTGAATCCAGAGTAACCTTATTAATATTACCTTTCTTCTTGGACCTACTCTTCTTTTTATTTTTCGGACATTTAGGAGAATTTGAATGATGCCCAATCTTATTACACTTTGAACATCTGTGTTGTATCTTCATAGCTTTTTTTACAGCTTTATTTACAACTGCATTTATTGATAACTTACTCATACGATTAGCCAGCTCTTCATCAGAGTCATCCTCATAATTTTTTGATTCCTTTTCATTACTTTTCTTAGGTAAGAGAGAAGAGAATTTATTTGCTACCCCTTTAGTAATTGTATCTATTAGTGTTTGTATAGTAGATGGGCCAGCCATGTTGTTAAGGTGCTCTAGAGTATCAAAGCCTCGCAACCATTCTTGATCATTCAATCGCAAATTTGGGTCTTGATATATTTTACCTGGTTCCATCTGACTAGGTCGTTTCAACTTGTCACCTGGCAGAGATTGAGTAGTTGCCATTGTATTTCTTACCAACTCTTCGATTTCAGTTTTAGTCATCACCGATTTGTTAGTATCTACATTATGGGGTTTTCTTGTCGATACCAAATCTAAATTTGAATGGAGATAAGCTCCAGATAATTGCTCAGCCTTATATCTTTCAATTTCTTCGAGTTCTGTGAGCAATTCAGATACGGGTCTGTTAATTCCAATCCGTCGAATTTCTAATTGATTTTCAGGAGAGATGCCACGAAGAAATTGTAATCGAATTTGTTGTTCATCAATGCCAGTGAGTCTAGCCAATTTGCGCAATTTTGAATAGAAACGGCCAACGGGATCACTACCCTGAACTGCTGATCCAAAGATCATTCGTTGTTTCTTTGCAGTAACGGTTGGATAGTTAGTTTTGAGCCAGTATATTGCCTGACCAAGTCGAATTCCGTCCGCCACCACAGATTGACCAACATTGGCATTTGGTAGATTTACTATGCGATCAGTTGGGCGACCATCAGCAAAAGACCAATCTTCATCAAATACTGTATAAGCTGGAATAATAATATTTCCAGCTTGACCTACAGCACCATGTCTTATATTTGCACCAAGTTGCGCTGCCGTTCGTCCTTGAGCCAGAGCTAAAGTAGCTTGTCCAGTATTATCCAGTAAATTTCTTAATTCCCAATTTTTTCTTCGAATAGTTCTTTCATACCAATCTTTGGCATCGCCTTTAAGGCATGTTTCAAAAAGTCCATGTGCACGAACTCTATCGGCATGCCCACCAGCTACATTGATTCCGGCGGCCACGAGATATGAACGAAAAGAATCAATAAATTCTTCTGGATCTTCATCAGGATATCCATGATAGGTTGGGGGTGCGTATCCTGCCATACCTCTTCTATTGTTATTTATAGGTGGGTTATTCTGTAGCGCAAAAATTTGTTGATTTAAATTATTAATTACTTGTTCAGAATTTCGGGCTCGGGCTTTCCACTTACCCCACTTGAGATCGAGCTGAACATTAGCAAGTAATAGGTCATTTTTTAAAGTCTTGCATTTTCTCTTCCATTTGATATATCGATTTCTTGTAAGATTTAAGAGATGTGTGGTTGTCGCTCCATCAGCTTCACAATTTTGTAATTGCTTTTGAGTTCGTCCATTCAAAAGACGCAATGTAAATTTTTCTGCTAACAACTCTGATATTTGTCTTTTTTGCGTACGGATTGTAATTCGACCATCAAGTTCTCGGGATTTAAATATACTATGTTGTGTTCTGTGGGCCTCATAAGCCTGATGGAGGAAATCATAGTCATTTTGAATAGTGGCTAACTGAGTTTGTGAATTAGCTAACTGAGCTTGCAAATTTGTTAGCTGGGTCTGCAAATTCGTTACTTGATTTTCTGCATTAACTGCACGAGCATTTGCCCGTGGATATATTTCTAATACTAATCTTTCGAACCTATTTCCAGCATCAGAAATTATATTAAGATAATCTACAATACCATTTATTGTAGGTGTTATTGTAATTGGGCTTTGGAAATACTGTCTAATATTATTAATCTCTCACTGAATTCTATTATTTTGAATCGTAGCTTGATTTTCAGGTAGAGATAATCTAGGAAATCCTGGTTGAGCCATATCTATAGTATCATAGGAATTTTTATGCGAAATAAGTATTTTTTCATTAAGTTTATCAATTTTATCTTGAAAAATTACTAACCGTTGTTCTAAATAATCAACATAATTCTATCGACTTTCAGAATCTCGAAGTGCTTTTTCCAATTGTTCTTTAATATCTGAAATTTCCTGTCATAATGGATCTAGTTCTTCATCTCGAATCAAAATTTCTTTTTCGAGATATTTAATATAATCTTCTTTCAAGACTAGATCCTGCTGTAATTTGCTAACTCGATTTTGTATTACCGATAAAGCCCTTTTGAATTTTTTAATTGTTTCACTAGGTGGGGACACTACCGTATTTGATAGCATTGTACAAGCTTATAATATATCGACTCTTCTAGAAACTTTGCCAAATAATAATTTATTGATATAGTAAAATGAACCAACCTAGTATCATAATTAGTACTGATGAGGAATTGCGAATCGTTCTTCGATTAATTTATTATAATATACCTGGATTCCATTCTAATGCAAAGGCTCTACAAAAGGCATGCAAAAAGGATGGATATAACCATTTCAGATTCAAAGATATAAAGAAGTGGTTAGAGAATCAGTATGATTACCAAATATACAGACAACCACCCAAAATTAAGGCTCAGGCCAGCTTTTCTAAGTGTCGAATTCCTAATAAACTACATCAATGCGACCTGTTACCTCATGTTTATGATAATCAGGAAAGAGGAAAAGTATATTTACACACCTTGGTACTGATAGACGTGGCGACAAGATTTAAATGTGCAATAGCGTTGGTATCAAAGAATAGTTTAGAAGTTTGGAACGCGATTGAAAAAATATACAATGAACCCAAAAATCCTCTTACGTGGCCAGCATTGTTGATGGTAGATGGTGCCGGTGAATTTAAAGGGGCATTTGCAAGAGGGATGGAACGATACAATGTTCCTATAAGAGTTGTAGATCTTTATAGTTTTGAAAGCTTAGCGTTAGTAAAAAAATTCAAACAAGATTTGGCAAGACTTATATATAAAATTCAATATGCTATAAAAAGCAAACTCAGAGAGGGTGAAAGTTCGAAATTATAGAATAAGATACTTCGGAAAATCATAAACTATATGAATAATAATAAAAAGCGATTAATAGGTATGTCTCCATCATATGCAATGACATTGCGAGAAGTAATTCCCAAAGTATCTATCAAACCTAAAAGACCTATTGGGAAAGATGAACTACGATTACAGAAAGGAATGGCTGTAAGATATTTATTCAAACCCGGGGAGCTTGAAGAAGGGCACATGCACAGAAAAACTGATCCATACATCTCGTTACGTATTTATAAAATTGCAAAAGTTATTGTTGGCAAAAATCCACCTCAACCTGTTTTATATTATCTTGAGAATGAGCCTATTGAATCTACAGCTCATTTGATGGGTCACATTCCACATCGGCCATTCAAGCGAGAAGAACTTCAAGTAATCAAGAATCCTGAAGAAATCGAGTATCCACCTGACGAATTTATACGAAAATATCATTCCTCTGGATCAATACATTTCGTTTGTGTTTCTAGTAGCGAATTTGACAGGGTTCAACAATATGCCAAGAAACGTGATGGAAGTATTTTAGCTAAAACTGGTCAAATTAATGATCAGAATGTATATCTTTGGTCATGTAAAGATAGACTCCACCAGTTTGAATATCCATATCCGTTAATAGCTATGAAATTTGAATGGTGCCCTTTGTGTCATCATACCACTGAAAGAACCTGTCGACACATTTTTGAGGATCTGCTAGGTAAAAAATTCCCATCATGTAGACCGTCATTTTTGAATGGGATGCAATTAGACGGGTATAACAAAGAGCTAAAATTAGCATTTGAGTTCCAGGGTGTCCAACATTTTCGTGTTGTTCCAAAACACTTTCATCCCAATGGCAAAGCAGACCTAGGTGCGCAAAGGAACCGTGATCAAAAAAAGCAGGATATATGTAAGAAGCAAGGTATAGATCTTATTGAAATTCCCTATAGTTGTGACCTGCTTCCTTTCATTAAGCATATATTAGTAAAAAAAGGTTATCTATTGCATAGCAGACCTGAAAAGTGATCCAAGAATCATAGCTCTTTGAGTCTATAAAAATATATAGCAATAAAGGTCATTATTTTTCGATATTATAATTCAATTTTACTTAGCGTGATCAGAATGAAAGTAGAAAAACTTGATCCAGTCGAGAGGATTGTTTTGAATATCGATGAATACAAAAATCCAGAAAAATTCAATGGATTAAACAGTACGCCCCAATGGCCTTTTAATTTACTAATATCTGGACGAACCAGATCAGGAAAAACTAACGAGGTTATTAATCTTCTGCTTGGGAATAAGATGTATCGAATGTTTAGTAGAAAGAAAGGTGGAACGAGATATATAAAAAATGATGACCTGATTTTAGTTGGACATCATCTCAAGGAACCAAAATATAAATACTTACGAGATTGTTATCAAATACTCGCAAATAGCCCAAAACCATATCATGAAAATGTTACATTCCAAGCATTAAAACCCGATAAAATGCCAAAGATAGAAGAATTTTCTTCTGAGAAAGGAACAGTTGCTATATTTGAAGATGTGTGTACCGAACCTAAAAAAATACAAGATAAAATTTCTCGTTACTTTACTGAAGGACGGCATAAAAATATTAGTTCTATTTATATTTCACAATCTTTCTTTGACTGTCCTAAACTAATAAGAAAAAATTTGGACTATATTGTATTATTCAATGGAAGTGGTACTTATGATGAGTTAGTTAATATTGCTAGACGATATACAAAAAATTGGCGTAATGCTGTTGATATACTTGATAAAAATTTACAAGGTAGAGAATTTATCGTGATTGATTTAACCAGAGCTAAAGAAGACCCTCTATATCTTCGTAAGGGATGTGATCAACCTCTCGATCTTTCTACCTAACTGGAGCGAGATCAAATAAATAAATTAATCAAGTAAATAGATATGTATATTATATATTACTAACCTGACGCATTTCTTCTCTAACAGCCCATAAGAGTTTGTAATGTTTGGCTAACTGTGTAGCATACATACCTTCAGGTCTGTAGAAAATTTCTAACCATTTCCGTTGTATTATTGCACATGCTCGAATCTTTTTACCAGCTTCTCTAGCACGTTTGATCCTTCTGATAGCATTAGTCATCCACAAACCATATTTGTGTAATGCATACTCGTCATTGAAATTATACGTAGAATTAGGTTTTTGCTTGATTTTCAAGTATTCTTCATAATTTAGATCACAGAATTGATTACCGGTACATGAAGAACTCCAATGTCGCTCCATTTCTATATGGTTATAATTTCTCATATATGTGGTTCTTTGGTTAGCATAAACTAGTTGATCACAAGAGAAACAAATAGCGATTCCGATTTCAGGAGCATATGATGTACTATCTGGAAATCGTATTAATCTCCTAGCTTTGAGGTATTTTTTACTATGTTCTGGTAAAAGATCATTGTCTCTGAAATACATTAGACGGTCCCAAATTCGTAATTTCCACTCTCTGGGAGTTTCACCTTCTGAAACTTGAGGCATTCTACAATATTCGTCCCATTCTTCACTAGTACATTCAGTACCATATGCATTGTAGTAACCTCGATTTGACATATTTATTGATTATATACTGTAGTTTATATCGATTTGACCTATTATATACATACCTATAACAAGATTCAATTTTTGTATAATTTTGTTAAATTATAATGGTCTATATGTTTATGTAAATTTCGAGATAGATACATTCAAACTATTTCTCATCTCGTAGCTCAGTGGACTAACTCGCGGGAAGCTCGTTCGGTCTTCCTCTCCTTACTACATAAACAATTATAATCTGACGATCGTGCCCTCTGTGATAGTGTTTTTATAATATATAGAAAAAATAAACGAAATATATGACATGCTTTCAAGGGAGGGAGTACGCGGATCCTAAACCATTTAATGCGAGTCCCTGTGCCATATTATTTCTTGAAACATAATATACAAGTCAGAGGCCCTATCACTTCAATGTCAGAAGCGAAATTTTTTGCATGACTCTCCTAAGAAGACTATATTATTAAAAGACAACTAGATTGCATATTTTTGCGGAACAAACGAACTACCATCGCCAAAGCACTGAGCCCTCTGCTCTGTTGAAGCAAGAAGATTGTGTGCATGTTCAATCCCACAACTCGCCGAAGCAAACTCGTGTCAAATAGCTATAGAAGTCGTCTTATCAACACAAAAACAACCTAGTATGAAAAGGGAAGAAAGTGTATTATAGGTAAAAAAAATCAAAATTTTATTACAAAAAAGATTTATATAAGGGGACACTATTGCTTTACATAATAATTAATCCAATCCCATATCGATATTGTACGTGTTTGCATAATTGTTAGCCTCATATTTGTTTTTAACGTTAAGGGGTAGATTACCTGATAAGCTATAAATATCCACACTCTTTTAAATAAAGCATATGCGTATCGGTATAAGATGTTCAATCAACATGCGTCTACGTACGAAATTCAACAAACATTTTGTCAGTATACAGTATACAAATTTAGAATAAGGGCTGTGGATACGAACAAAGAAATATCATAAATAACATACCTGTAAATACATGTGTGGCTTTATTTTAACACATGCAAAAATTCGATAATTTAAATTTCGCTTATTTTGAACAGTACTTCAACAGTGGCTTAGCGGTTTTATATGTGTTTATTAAGAAAAAGCCAACAGCACTTCAACAGTGGCTTAACTGCAGTTATCTAGAATTTAATACATATCGTAAACACACATGTGCACTATTTTAGCATAACACGTCGCTAGAAAAATAAAGTATTTATTGTATAATGGAACTTAACGGTCCCACGGGTCCGCTAAAATAGCGATCAGTTGATAAAAACTTGACCGGCTTTAATAATCAATGGCCTGCATTAAATTTTATGCGGTGTTACCTTAATTTCTCACGGTCAATTTTTGATTTATAACAAATATTACGAATAACTAAACCCTTTTCTTATTATATGTGATCCCGCGATAAGAACAAATCACAAATGGGACTTAAATGGGCCATAAGAGGAAAGAGTATAACGTTATTTATCAGTAGTTTTATTCAAATTCATATGTTGCAGGGTTTTGGAATTCCAGATCGTCGAGATCGTTGACTTTTTCACTTCGTAGCATAGTAGCAATCGTCGAATCTAAGGGGGTTAATTTACCTAAAAACTGTAGAATAGATCTAGTGTTTAGAACTTATGCCCGAAACGGAGTTGCTTTGTTAAGTGTGGTCCGGCTTGTGTTAGAGTAACGCAATTACTAATCATATAACTAGCAAGTTTTTTAGATCTAGCGAATGGTTGGTATAAAAATATGCGGTTTTACTGCTTCTTGTAGGTGGGTTATTTTGCTCATATATAATTTTTTTACCCGATCATAATTTATTTTTAAAGTAATGTCATTTTGTTTAACGGCGACTATGAAAACGAATTTTACTTACTATATTTTTTATTTAGAACCGTGAAATGAGCACTAAAGATAGCACCACCCCCAAGACTAACAATGCCACCACCCCCAAGACTAACAATGCCACCACCCCCAAGACTAACGATGCTACCACCCCCAAGACTAACGATAGCACCACCACCATAACCAATGCCACCACCACCCCCAGGACTAATAATAGTAACATCCCCAATACCGTCTATCCTGTCACCTCAACACCACCCAACCCAAGACCTAGCCAAAGAACATTTAATTCCAATCGTCAACGCAGAAATAGAAGAAACAGATATGGTAAGTAAAATTCTACCTTCTCACATCTATTTTAAGTCAAAGAAAATAAAATATGGTTTAATTCTGTGTATTAATTAGATGATCCAGACTATGATCCTGACGAGGAGCATGATTTCGACAATTATATGTGGTATGGAGATGGCGCTAGTGGTGATTGTAGCGATCAAGAGAGATATAATAGAGGTGAAATTGAATAGTATAAAAAAAATAAATATAATTTTTTGTTTGTATATTGTTGCTCGGCAACGATTATTATTAATAAAGAAGGGGGGTCCTATGCCCTCTGATCTTCCATTTTATTCTGTAATACATTTATATCAAATACGAATTTATTTAAATATTTTGGGCTTAGTGGTAAAATCGAAAATTCCAATTTATTTCAAAGTATAAATCGAGGATTGCCCATCTCACAAATAAATTATACATAAGCCAGGGTTTTATGTCATATGCTATGTATCAATTTTATTTTTATCTAATGCTAAGAATTGATACGTTATCGATACGTATTATTTTTTGTATATAAATTCTTATCGCATTCACACCGCTTATATATTCCATTCGCTACTTTTTTACAGGTCTTACAATATAGGTGTGAATGATGATCATATTCGTCACAAACCTTACACCCACACTTCCATCCTCTAAAGATATGCCACTTTTCAAAGTAATTTTGTTTGTTTTTACGCGTATATATATTATTCTGATCTTTCATTGTTTTATATTAACAGAAAAAATATAATGTGGCTAAATTTTTTATTATACGTACAAACCAGTAATGTGTGGCACTTGTGTTTGTGTCTTGTCTCACATGCATAAACCTTAGGTCGAATGCCTACATTTTTGTCAATTTATTGGTATAAACTTTAATACGTACGTACGTATATATAATTATACTTATATATGATTTACTAATAAAAAATATTAATATCACGTTGGCGTCAACTTCGGGGACGTGATCTGCACTAGTTAAAATGCTTTATAATACTATAAATTTGTGTAGTATTAAGCTTTGAAATATAATCAGCACTATATGTTCGAATTCGCTCGATTTTTTCAATCCCTATCCCCTTAACTATTGTTTTGGTATCATGGTCATAACTTTCTCCGAACAACTTATAGATATTTCTTGTCTTTGCTGTTTTTTTACACAAACTTTCTCTTGTAAAGCCCGGAAGATTGGTTGCAATTTCACCATATACTAACCCTCTAGCTTGTTGATCATTGAATCTACTATTATCACTTTTAATTTCTTTGACTCTTTCTTAGAATTTTTCAGCAAAGAGATACCAGCATCTTATTTCTTCTTGGTAGGCACGAGTTACACGTTTTTCTGCCCGGCTTGCATTATAGTATAATTGGAGTAAAGTTTTTGGCTTCGATTCCTTGCTCTTATTTTCTCTATCATTATCATCAATCGGGTCACTTGGCATAGATAGTTCTTTTATTAAACCTTGCACTTTTTCAGATTCCATGGATTTTGTTTCACTTCGGGGGATAGCTCTACCGCCGTCTACAGATAATTTACTTACCGCTCCTGTTAGATTAGAGGTTTCTTCATTTTCACCTTCCACTGCCTCTGTCATATCTACGTCCTGAACTTCAGCTGATGCCGGTCCTTCATTATCTACGAAACAAATGGGGCAAGTTTTTTGCTTATCTCTGTTACTTTTTTCAAGACAGTCATGATGGAGTATATGACCACACACGAGCGTAGTAAATGCTTTGGGCGGATTTAACAAAATTTCTTCATTACACTCATGACAATTCTCTAGCTCCGGTATTGTGATATCGCTTGCGAGAGAATTTGGATGCCCTTTTAGGATATTTATTCCTAAAGCTTTTAATAACTCCACTCGTTTGGGGTATTTTTTGGTAAGTTCTCCTTCGCTAAGTGGTTCGTTACCAATAGTATAGGTTACGATGAGTTGGTTAATGATGAAAATTTTTCTTATCATTTCATACTTACCTGACTATATATTATTTTTTTACTACCCAGAATTANCGTTTTTCTGCCCGGCTTGCATTATAGTATAATTGGAGTAAAGTTTTTGGCTTCGATTCCTTGCTCTTATTTTCTCTATCATTATCATCAATCGGGTCACTTGGCATAGATAGTTCTTTTATTAAACCTTGCACTTTTTCAGATTCCATGGATTTTGTTTCACTTCGGGGGATAGCTCTACCGCCGTCTACAGATAATTTACTTACCGCTCCTGTTAGATTAGAGGTTTCTTCATTTTCACCTTCCACTGCCTCTGTCATATCTACGTCCTGAACTTCAGCTGATGCCGGTCCTTCATTATCTACGAAACAAATGGGGCAAGTTTTTTGCTTATCTCTGTTACTTTTTTCAAGACAGTCATGATGGAGTATATGACCACACACGAGCGTAGTAAATGCTTTGGGCGGATTTAACAAAATTTCTTCATTACACTCATGACAATTCTCTAGCTCCGGTATTGTGATATCGCTTGCGAGAGAATTTGGATGCCCTTTTAGGATATTTATTCCTAAAGCTTTTAATAACTCCACTCGTTTGGGGTATTTTTTGGTAAGTTCTCCTTCGCTAAGTGGTTCGTTACCAATAGTATAGGTTACGATGAGTTGGTTAATGATGAAAATTTTTCTTATCATTTCATACTTACCTGACTATATATTATTTTTTTACTACCCAGAATTATTTGATAGCTAAAAAATAAACGGATATAATATCTAAATCAATACATTTACACGAACTTTAACCAGATAAGTCTTTGAAATTTATTATTCATTTATTCTGTTTTATAATATATTTCCGTATTGACAAACCAATTTGCAGATTTTATGAAATCTCATTTCGGATTTGGCGATCCGTTCATTCACGAATTATTTAGTATGAGAGGATCGCTTGATCTTCACTGGCAATTGTGAATAGCGAAGCTAGTGTCTAGGGTGAAGCCCATTGCTTTGCAGGCCCGAAGGGGCGACCCTAAAGGGTCATAAAGACACATAAAAAATTTAGCCTTCATCTGGGTCTGGGTCGAGCTCTGAATCATCTAATGATGATTAATCTTTATCATAGATTCGGAATGGTCTTGCTTGATCGGCACTAACTCCATGGGGCCTGTAGTTTACCACGACATAGTTTTGCACAGGAGAAGTATAGTTGTCAGATGAGTGACGTAAACACTCTCCAGCAATTGTATAAGTGTGGGCCATATTCTTACGCTTTATGCGCTACTACACCATAAACAGCACCTATTTTACGTAAATGTTTAGGAATTAAATCATAGTCTTTTAAGAATCTATTAAACCATTTACATCCAGGTTTACCTGGGTCACCGATTCGCCCAGAGGATATTTCATGCTGGATCCAGGTGAGTAATTTTTTGGCCCGTTCTTTGTTTTTCTCCAATGATCTAAATTTCTAGGGATATCTGGCTGACCTCGATTCTTTGCATAACCTGTCACTCCAGCATCTGTAATATGTAAAGATGTAAGTTCAGAAGGGCGTATACAAAGCATTATCATAACATCTGCAAGAGCTTGTAAATCGGGCGGGGTAGAAATATCATACTTATCTAATCTCTCTTTAACCGACTCTAATGTGAAATGATCTGGATAATCGATTTTCTCAAAAGCTTCAACATATTTTCGTCGATTTTTCTGGATCTCATTGGCCTCTTTTGTAATATCAGGAAATTTCGTAGCTTTGATTATTTCAAATGAAGCACCAAGGTTTCTTAATTCTCTTCGAAGCCGGGAAAGACGTGATGAACCAGCATTAGCATTTGGAGCTGATAGAGTTAGGGTATAAGCTTCAGCCCTTACATCCTTAACACTAAGTTTGCCTCGTAAAATACGTTGAGCTAATTCTCCTATAGTTTATTCTGAATTTTGTGGAGTTGGATCGGGAATTTGGTAAGTATCAGAAGTTGCAATATTTAATGTAGAGGAGGGTACTTCATGCTTGACTTTTGTTTTACCACTTCTCTGGTTGGGTATCAATATACTCACCTGCTCACTGCTAAATTTAAAACCATCTCGAAGGCGTCTTCGTGCCTGATTCCGCTTTCTATCATCAGTAAGATTCTCGAGAAACTCTGAGGTATATTGACCAAGTTCTGATATATCCATCTTTGAGGTGAGTTTATATTTCTCAACGATTTTTGTTGTAATAGCTGACATTGTTAGATTTTATAGTAGATCAAGTAGTTTATGAGCAATTTTTTAGGTTATATACACTATAAAAATATTTTTTTAAATCGAAATTAATTACGCTTTTTCTGAGCATGGGAGGAAAAAGAGAGTATATGACTACGTATGGAGTAACTGGGACGTTAATTTGAAATTTACTATTACATAGGATATAACGAAAAAATTTTATAGCTCTAGAGATAGAGGTCCAGGTTATATTAAGGTTTATTATTCATTTTTCTATGCCTATCCAAATAAATTCTGGCACGATTCAACAGTTATAAGATATTTGTGATATATGTCCGGTCTGTTTTGTAATATTTCGGGTGGTGGTATTACTGCCGGCTTCCATATATTAAATAAGAAGGCTGTGTGATCGGAACAACCATAATTGATATGTTCAGATATTTCTGAGTAATTCGATAAATCACTAACATGTTTATATCCATTGCGGATTAATTTACGAAATGTTGGTTGGTCCATTCAAATTTATCATCCGGTCAGTTAATAGGTTAAGTACTTTTTCTGGAGTTTCTAATTCTTGATCGCTCATTTTGTTTACGGTATATATAGAGCATGAGAACATATTGTTTTTGTAATATTTTTATTGAAAATTTTTATATTGTCTAGTTTGAAGAGGCAAAAAAAGCCCCCCTCCATTAGATGTTTCTACCTATAAAACCTTTTTATTCTCACCTTATCATAATGATCAAACTGAGTTGTAATAGATACTGAGTGTCCTGCTTCGCAGACTTACCATAGCAATCCATTTTCCTGGAGTATGGTTTTATTTTTTATCCATTCTTCATCAGTGTCAAGCCATATGCATTCGCCTGCATCTTCAAGTCTATGCGTAAAATTTCTTCTCCTATCAATCTTTCCCGATGCATCATTTCCATAAAATCGTGGGGATCATTACCTTGTTCTATATTAAAGAGACAGGTATTTGCATCAACATCTATCCTTGTAAGATAATCTATTGAATCAGTTTTGTCTTTATCTGTAATGGTCACGAACTTATCGGGATCCTCATTATGATTTATAGCCCATTGCCTGAGACGTTTTTCCCGCTCTTCTCGAGGTATATATCCAGGTAGATATGTTTTCGATTGGGTGCTGGCTTCTTCATTATTGGTCTCGGGCTCACCATTCACCGATTCAATGATCTTGGAAGAAGGTTCTGATTTATCGTCCATGGGTTCTACGTATTCGATCTCGGGAGTCATGGATATATCAGTAGTCTTGGGTGACGAAGCAACTGAATATTCCGATTGACCTGTTATATAATCGAAGAGATCCTGGGTCATATTAGTAACTGCTGGAATAGGTGCGGGTGATGAATCCTTGCCTTTTTCGATGCGATCTGTGGTTGATGTCTCAGCTATATTTTTTTCTAGTTAGGGGGGTTTTATTTCTGGTAAGTAGAACATAGGTATATCTGTGGATTCGTTGGCGAGTGTCTCAGGTTGAGGTGCGTCAGAAAATTCCTCGATAACTCCTATCGATTCACGCAATTTAGCTACAATCTTGGATCGGTCAAGGATATATTGCCACTCTCTCTTTCCACCGCCAGCACGTTTATTTTCAATGTTAATATGTGTAAATTTTTTACCTAATATATTATTACTAAATGGTTTCTCACCATTAGCTTCACACCATGCCCGATATTCTTGATATATTATCGTACGACTTTGTATCTCAACTCGATCCTCAGACCATGGCGAAATACGATCAATTATAAATCGAGTGGGGCTGGGAAGATGCTCCAGTATTGTATCTGTTTTCATTTTAGTACTGGGAATATCTTGTGGGTCCCAATTTGAAAGATCACGATTAAGAAGATATGACATAACTATCCCTGGTGCGTCAGGATGTTCTAGTATTTTAGCCAAACGTTTGAAATATGGTATATTCCCTCTACAGCGCGCAGATACATCAAAACAAACTATACGAGCATCCCCTGCATCTATTTTAAGTGGGGCATCCTGGTTGCTTGTAACCATAAATGCTGAGTAATCTTTTAAATGAATAGGTTCAAGACCTTTACGTTCTATAGACACTTTTGGTTCCGTTATAAGGGATTTGAGATGACCATTGAATTTATGCCATTCTCCACTAGACATACTGGTCTCATTCATAACTACTAACTTTTTACCTTGAATAAGACTGTTGAATTTTCCAAGAAATTTCACTAGATCGGATGTTGCATAATAGAGCTTTGGTCCTAAGACTTTATCACCAATAAAATCAATGATAATATTTTTTCCACATTGTTGAAGAGTAGACTTTAATACACATATTGAACGAGGTTTCTTTTCCGGTTTTTGTATTAAATATGCCCACCAGTTCCAGATATAATTGTTAAGCTTTTCATTTTCATCAGAGATTACATTTTTTACGTGCCAGAGGATAGGATCCATAATTTCTTTTTTAATTTCTAGTGCTGGTTTAGCTGTAAATCCCAGGAAAAGATTAAAGAAATTTGTTTTTGGTGGAATTGTGTTTGGTGGGTATGGAAGAAAGTTTATTTTGTGATAACGAATTAGACCTTTGGTAACTGCTCGATCTATTAATGACCTTAACTTTATCGATTCCCCTCCAAATTCGACTATATTAATTTCATAATTAGCAAGTTCTAGTTTAGGCACAAATTCAAAGGTAAGTCCGCCATCCTCATCTTCATCTTCAACTTTAAATATCCAAAACTTTTTTCCTCTATCGATATAAGCAATTGTTGCTTGGATAGCTTCATAAACTTTACTACGGGTATACTTTTCTCCTGATGAACACATATCTATTAAGTCACCCCATACAAAACGATTATTTGGATCTGTTATTCTAGGCTGGTTTAATTTTTCTGGAACTGCAAGACTTTCTTCTTGTTCCGAAGTTTTTTCTTTAATGGTCAACTTTATTGAAGGTTTTCTAGATCCAGCTTCCCTATTATTATTCGCACGATGACAATAGAAACTATATGATTTCTTGTTTCGAATAATATACGCATTATCGCTTGTATGTGGATCTTTATAACCATATTCTCGATAACATAATGGGCAAAATGCTGAAGTCACCCGTTTAAGAGGAAAAGTATCAGGAAAATTTTCACGTGGACATGAAAGTTCGTATCCTCCAATTTCGAATTCTTCTAATAATTTTGAAATCAAATTGAGTTCAATTTCAATATCCTCAGTAGTTTCAGTACATGTGTTAGAAATTTTAGTTGCTATGTGTTCTGAGATAGATAAGAGAGAGCTATTTATAACTGGCGCCTCGTCATTAGGTGGGCGAAGCATAAAATCAAAGACATCTTTATTTTCGGGATATAATGCTCTCTTTACTCGTTCATGTTTATAAGTTTTTTTACCAGTTTTCTCACATTTTATTTCAATCGCTTTTGGAGTTCCAAGCATTCGCAAGGAGAATGAACTCTTATTTGCGATATTATCAACAATGTCTTTGCTTTGTAAGCTAACTGGGAGTTTTTTGCGGACAAGCTTAGTAAATAATGCACAAGCTGTTATATTTTTAAGTCTCATACCGAAAGTTGAGATATGAAGTGACATTTTTTTCTCATCGCTACTGCCAGCAATAGTCAAAGTAGTTTTATCACAATCTGGATATATTTCTAGACACACTTCTTTAAAGGCACGAGCAAGTATATCTTTCACCTCTTTACGTGTGGGTTTTGGATCGATTTTATTAAATTTTTCTTGAGGTAAATCGAAATCTATGAATGGACGAAGTGGGTCATCGCTGTCTATATATTCATGTAGCGAATGACCCTGACGCTCTGTGAATATAGTTTCTATTCCATCTTCAGTATCTGTCCCTAGGAATTGTCTTGGTCTTACGCTGTCATCACGAATTTTATACCTATATTCAGCCACACTCTCAGCTTTGGCCCCCCGGTGGTAGAAGGCCCCGTTATTTTCTTCCTCTATCTCTGGCTCGAAATTTTGGTTATCCACGGTTGACACATTGGATGATGTGGGTACAATGGGTGTATTATGTTCAGGTTGGGTACTCATCATAACTTATGTTGTTTTGAAACTATAATAGTGGTTAGATAAAAGTTCAAATAAAAATTAATTATTTTAGGTAATTAGTGTTAAACAATATAATATACATGCTACTTAAAAATCGTATTAGTAAAACTTTAGATATGGGATCGAGAAAGAAAACAGTGGGATTTTACCGTTGTCCTTATATCCTTAGAAATGGGAAGGTATGTAATCGGGGTTGCTATCGACCTGAGGGGTGTACAGTTCATTGGGATTCGCCTATAAAAGTTCCTTGTAAAGAACCTGGCTGTAGTGAGTTAACTCGTTCTGATTATGGTGCGTGTAGAACTCATGCTGGTAAGTATCGATCTCAAGATCATTATCAGCGGAAGAAGCTGGAGAAGATGGCACGAGATACATCTGAGGTAAAAGAGTCTTAGTAATTTATGTGCAATATATACCTACTGATTAGAGGTCATGTCCAAGTTTTTTTTCTTGGACGAATTTTTTCTTGGACGAATTTCTTGGACGAAAAAAGATAGCTAGTTAATATTTTTTCGTCGAAAGAAAAGGTTTTAGACTAGTCGTCCAGGTTGTCCAAGTTGTCAAGGTAAATTTCGAGATTTCTTTACTCTTACATTTTTATCTATGTGTATAGAGCATATGCATAGATATATATAGCGTATGTCATATATGTACCAAAGCTATATACTATATATAGTGTATACCATAGGAAAGAGTTTGATATTTTTCCTAGAATTTTATTTTTTACCTGGACAACTTAGACGAAAATAGAACAAGTATAGAAGAACAAGTTAAAACAAAAATAAACCTTTTTCTCTCATAACATTATCCGTCCAAGTTAACTTTTTTTTACTAGGACGAAACCTGGACGATTTTTTTTTCTAGGACGCGAGCAGATCCATTTTAACCGCATTCTAGGATAGCAATCATGGGATATAACTCATAGTCGGATAGGTAGGTAAACATATATCTTGCTACTAGTGACAACTTGTGACAACTTGTGACAAAAATCCAGCAATCAAAATCGGCATACATATTTGGTAGCATTAATCGGGCCCTTTAGGGGCGTCTCTTCGAGACATAGCATATATATAGCATAACCAAATAGCATGTATATAGCATAACCAGAAATCGTGTATATAACATAACCAGATAGCATACCCGATAGCATAACCAGATAGCGTATATATAGCACACCGATAGCAATTAGATAGCATTAATTGACGACAGTGTCGCATTTCTGTCGTTATGACACATGATGACAAATTCGTAAACCATTTGTCACTCGAATGACGACGAACTCGTAAACCAATCGTCACTCAAATGATGATGCATATATGTCGCCGTTGTCATTTGTCATTGATCACTAATATCTTTGACGACGCAAGCGTGAATCAGTCGTCACTCAAATGAGAGAGCAAATACTAATATATCTCTGATGACGCAAGCACGAATCATTCGTCACTCGAATGGCGACGCAAGCGTGAATCGTTCGTCACTCTCATGATGGAGTGAATACTAACATATCTCTGACGACGCAAGCGCGAATCAGTCATCACTGGAATGACGACAGACATATGATCCCGTCGTCAGACATAACCTAGATTAAGTGGAAATAACATAATTATGTTATTTCCACTAGGCTTTCAATATGCCTTAATTTTGGTTGAACATTTTTATGTAAGTCTTCTTTCTATAAATAGGGCCCACAACTCACTTTATCCCATCCTAACCATTCTTGTTCTATTGTTAGATCTGGTATTCAACTTGTCAATCAATATATAAGGTCGCTAGGATTACAGGACAAAAGCAATCGGGTTGCCGATTGGGCTTGACGTAATTTCTGATCTGGTTTGAGGACGATTCCACGTGTTGGCAGAGTATGGCAAAAATTAATTTAGTGGTATAGTTAATTGTACTGTATGATACATAAGGTAATTAATAGTTTTTTTTTATAGGTTTATTTTCTTAGGGCCTTTTGACAATATAAGGCTATTCCTTTAGTTGCAGTGGTACTTGACGATGGTCACATGGCACAATTTCGGAATTTTGATATCACAGGATTTAAACCAGACAAAGTCATAGGGTCGATTGTTGGCCAAAATTGGTTCTCGTGGTCTTGATTTTGGTGGCTTTGCTGTTCCAATATCGTCACGAGGATCAAACAGTTGAATTACCGGCTTTGATTCTCTTCTTTTTTTTTTTACTAATATATAATAATTACATGATTTTTCTAAAACAGGATGCCCGGCAGGCACCTCTAACAGGATCAAATTGAAGAGGTGATCGATTTAATGGTAAGTGTCGAAGATTCTTTTTTCTACTAATTTTATTTTTGTTCCGGGCATTATTAAACGTTTTTAACCAAATCTTATTTCTCTCCTTTTTAGGTTTCGTTTTAAACATGAAGGCTCTACTTTTAAGGTCACGCAAAGTTAATTCTTCGGGTTGCATGACATGGAATCAGAAAATTTGGTTTTTTTTTATTGGACCTATCGGATAATTTCAGAAAATTAAGGTCATCATCAGGTAACACCGGAGAAAAAATAAATGGCAAAAATGGAATAATTGGCACAATAGGAATTTTTTTTTAAAAAAATTTTTTTGGAAAAATTTGGTCGGCGGGTTATGCAAAATGAAAAATCAACTTTGCATGGCCTAATATGTGACTTTATGATCAGTTTCATAAGCAATTTACATCTAAGAAAAGCAATTGACCAATTAAATACAATGATGATTTATAATTATTATTAGAGCTGCTACCCGCGTAAGGTTAACCTGTACGAGTCATTCAAACGAGTTATGCAGGTCATGTGTCAGAATCGAGCTAACCCGAGTCATACAAGTTAATAAAGTATCAAATAAATATTGACAAAAAAAAAGATACTATAAATTCGTATATATGTAGGATTATTATTTTTTATCGTTATCCCAAATAAAGTGGGGTTTAAGTTAGGCAAGCATAATTAATAATGATAATACATGTGTATAAATAGTTAAAGTAGGTTTAAACCCCAATTTATATATGTTGCTTCAAAACAGTGCCAAGTTGATTTCAAAGCATGGATTAACGAGCTTAAGCAGGATAACATCCCCAATTTAATATATTGACATTACATGCGTATGTATATACGTACATTGTGATATGCCTGGGCCGATTATATTTTATCTTATTTTACTAGGGCAATTGCATGATATAGTTACTAAAATTTCAAAAATAGAGCTTATTTATATTCTTATACTTTATAATTAATATTATGATAAATTAATTTTCAAGAGTTAAAACTTCATTTTATTATGGAACTAAATGATATTATTGCATATTTTTTTTGCCATATTGTTGTGAAATAACAGGAATGGGAGTTTTTCGAGGATTGACCCGATTAAGCTTAATTTAGCCAAAAATCGTAATTTCATCCCCTCACGTTATTTCATGACAATACAGTGACTATTATTTGCACTATCAATTATTTTATTTTAGCTATGCTTCTACTATTTATTACCAATTATAATTGTGCATAACATCGTAATATTATAGAATAGGTTTTAATTTTGGTAGAAATTATTTTGAAAATTAGAACTTAATAAGGAAATTTTGTAATAACTGTATTTAGTAATAGTGATATGCGAAATTGATGTGCAATGACACTCAACGATGCTTAGCGACGCTTAATGACGCTTAGCGACGCTTAACGACGCTTAGCGACGCTTAATGATGCTTAGCGACGCTTAATGACGCTTAGTGACGCTTAATGACGCTTAGCGACGCTTAACGACGCTTAGCGATGCTTAGCTCAATAGATATATAAACCCACCTTAATTCCCTTAGTTTTAGACAGATCCAGACATTGTATTTTATCTTTACCTTTATATTAATTATCCTCCTCTCTTATTATTAATAAACTCTTGGGATTTCTAAGGAACAGACACCTTGGAATAGCCCTCTTGTTAAATTAATAAACTGTGTATTATCTCTTGTTGTTTTATACCGAACTGCCTCAGAGAAGTGTGTAGTTTCTTACAGACATAAAAGAAACTATACTTCCCTCTTGCACACCGCTTCACGCCCAAAGTAAGGGATCTCAGGAGCCGTGTGATTGTTACTCTATTGGAATTAAAGAAGGCTTCCGGTACTGTAACATTTGGTGCCTTCTGGCGGAAACCTATTTAAATTATTGAATATTATTAAAGAATTTGGAAATCTTATTATTACTTTTGGCAGAAATTTAATTATTTTTTTTGGCTGTTACTAACCCTCTTGCTGTTGATTGCACTCTTATTATTCTCTTACAACTTACTTGGAATTTTCTTTTTGTTGGATACTAACTATTTACTATATTTAGGAGATTAAAATTTTGTTAACAACTTACTACTAACCTTTTATTTTGGAGGTATTTTATTATTCTTTTATTAGTTTCCTTAAGACTTGGGAACTGCCTTTTCTATATGAATAGAGCGTATGAACTATACTTAGAACAAATTGAAGTACACGAAACAAGTCATCCTTCCTCACTTGCGGTAGACGTTTTGCAAGCCTACCATCCTGATTTATCCTGTACTATCTGTTACCCTGTTGCTAATTTATACCGTCCCTTTCGCCGATTCTGGGGAACGTATCGAGACAATTATTTTGCTACCCAATACTCACAAAAGACAAACGACTCTTACTGTATTTTAGTTGCTGCTACTGATTATAATACTGCTAGAGCTGCTGCTCGAGATATTGTTTTTAGTTGCCGCTATAACAACGACCTATTAGACCCAAAAGAAGTTATTGCTGGTCTACTCCTTGCACATACCCCCTATACTCTTGCACCTACCTTACCTCTTAATTTTGAAGCTACTCTACTTGATCTTCACATTGAGGACCTCTTACCTTCTACACCTGCTTCAACTCGACCAAGGACTGAAAACCTTCTATTCGATTTTCAAAATCAACTAGGAAGAACTGAATTAAATTTTGACGTTTCTCCACCCAGATCTATATTCACCTTAGGACCTGAACAATTAGCTGATACTGGTGTTGGTTCTTCCACTAATACTTATATACCAATCCCTCCAAGCCTTGCACTTCCTTCTTCACCTATCTCAGAAATTCCATATCATTATACTCGAGAAACTACTCCTCCTCCACGAAATCGCCTCTTTCGCTATTTACAACAAACCTTTTCTCCTGCTCGCACAACTGTTCCTCCATCTCCTCTTGTAACTGAATATTACCCAACTGTTAATTTAGATATAAACGTTACCCCACGCCATACACCTCCATTACTTAATACTCCTCCTCTTAACGACCAAAATTTAATTGACCCTCTCGACCATTATATTCAAAACCAAGACGCTACTATTGTTAGAGCTGACTCTCCTCCACAATTCGAGGAAATAAATTTACAACCTCTTGTTGAAGAATTAAACCCTATCTTACCTCCTAACCAACCAGAAAACCTAATGGGTGATCAAGCTTTACAAGATGCTGCGCAAGCAATAACTGATCTTGCCAATGCCCTTGGACAAGGCTCTGAGAAAACTCTTATTACTGTTGCAGATTTTTACGGTGACGGAACCCAAGACCCTGCTGACTGGCTGAAGGAATTTCGAAGAGCCGCTACTGCCAACCGATGGAGTGCTGAACGGAAACTTCAGCTTGCTCCTGTGTACCTTAAAGGTGTTGCTCTAGACTGGTATACTGCTTTAAACCCGGTACCCAATGTTTTTAATGATAACAACAACCAGAACCGAAGTTTCCAGCATCTTTTTAAGACACGTTTCTATACTACTAAGCAAAAGGCCCTTTGGCAAAAACAACTTTTCGAAATTAAGCAAGGACCCACAGAAACGGTGGATGGATATGTCAACCGATTTCGTACATTGCAAACGAAAGTGGACCCAACCGGTGTTTTTCCCGCTGATTTTGTTAAACAACTTTTTATCCAAGGCTTACGTTCTGAGTATGCAGTTAATGTTCAAGCTGCTATACCTAATACCCTGACCGATGCTATTGAAGTAGCCCTCCGCTGGGAAACTGGAAAATTAATGACTACCCCTACTACCAATACCGACCAAGCTATTCAACAACTTACAGACCAAATTGCTAAGCTTAGTATTAATTTAGCCCAGACACAGACCACACCTACCTCTTCTGTTAATTATGCTGACAACCGTGCCCAAACCCCTCGAATGAAAGAGCCTCCTATCTGCTATTATTGTGGACGCACTGGACATTTTATTCGTGATTGCAATAGTAGAAAACAGGACCAACGACAAGGATCCAATTCTCGTCGTAATAATAATAACAATAACCGGAACAGAAATAACAACCAAAATAGGGACCGAAATGGTCGCTCTTCTGATCGCTATTCCAATAACAGAGACCGTTCTCGCAGTCGCAATAATTCTCGTCCTAGAAGCCAATCTAGAGATAATAATTATAGAAGCCGAAATAATGATAACTATCACTCTTACCAAAACTCCTCTAATCGATCTCCTTCGCCTTATCATCGAAGTGTTAATTATCTTACACAAAATCAGACTCAGACACCCTCTCTTACTGCTAGCAAGTGGAAAACGCTACTCAATAATCCATCTATCCGAGGTGCCTTGGCTACTCACCTGTATGAGGAAGCCAAAAATGCCAACCTTGTTCAAACCCCTGCGTATACTACACCTGTCAAATGTAATGTCTCTCTTCAGAATAAACCTTACCAAGCTATTATTGATAGTGGTGCTTCAATCAGCATGATTGCTCACAAGGCAGTCAAAGAACTTGGATTGACTATTGAAAAGGCCTCTAACAGCCTTATTGTTCCTGCAGTTGGAACTTCCACTCGGCCTTTAGGGATTATAAAAGACCTGCCAATTGAAATTGATCACATTACTATCCCTCTTACTGTAGAAGTAGTAGACACTACTTCTTACTCTCTTCTATTAGGCAATGACTGGAATCAAAAAGTGGAAGCAAATTATAATTGGAAAAATGGTTGTTATACTTTTAAATGGGAAAACAAGAAACATACTATCCCTACTACTTATGAAAGTAACCAACCTCTACCCAGTCAACCCACTGTGACTGCACCAGATGAATTAGACCTTTATGAACCAGAATACTTATACCCTCGAGAAGCTTATACTTTCGATCGAGAAGACTCAGACCAATCTCTTTCACTAGAAGAAAATGAATGGACCACTTATCATTCTCGCCGTAGAAACAGAAAAGCTCCTAAACAGCGTGTCTGTGGAAATTGTGGTTCTCCTGACCACCTCTTTGCAAATTGTCCTACCAACCAATGTAATCGATGCCAGGAATTTGGCCACATCGCTGTTAAATGCCCTAAACAAGCCCCAAGACGTACCACCTGCCCTACTTGTCATGACTCCAACCACCTATATAGGGACTGCCCCAATAATGTCTGCAGAGGATGCAGTACGTTAGGACATATTGAAGCCTACTGTCCTCTTGCCACTTGGAAAAGACAAAATTTGGTTTACCAGTGTGGATGTACTCTTGATCAAGTTGATAGTAATCGCCTACCTAACCATAGCACTCGCCGTACCCACCATTGTTGTCAATGTAGAGTTCCTAACAGACCTGAAGTCCTTAGACTTCTTGAAGAGAAACTTGTTTGCCCTGGATGCTATTCTGACTTTCACTGTGCTCTAGACCGAGAAGACCCTAGGAGTATCCATTTCTTCACCCAAGGTGAAGGACGTGGAATGCTTGTTAATTGCAAAGTATGTAATAAAGCAGATACAAGACCTAGAATGTGTCAATTAGACAGTCTTCGGGAAGAATTATGGTTTTGTGAATTAGAACACCTTTACGCATACAAGGCTAGCCAGGATATCCAGTATAATCCTAATTATAACCTCTGGACTCGAATCAAACGTTATACTGAATCAACAAAGAATGCCGGACACCAATATGAAATGAACCAGACCAGAATTTACCGACTTGCGAAGATTCTCTTGGATGAAAATGACCAGACCATTGCCCAGGCCCTAGAACCTCTAACCTCTGACCGCATAACTCAACCCTGGAGCTATGAGGAAATGCAACTTATATTGCAAGCTGAATCAGACTTACTATCAGAAAATGATATTGACCCGCTACAAGCAATTTTAGATGAATCCTTCGACACTAGCCACCCAGACTATGACCAGAAGTATGCCCTCGCTGTACTTCGAAGAAACTTTACAGTTCCTGTTGACCTCTGTCAGGAATGTTTACATGTTAAACACCAAGAGGAATTGAATGCAAATCAAGGGTATTGTGATGATTGCAAACTTCCAGACCCAGAAATTTACTCTCCACCTGCTGAAGAAACAGTTAAGGAAATCGATGATGGTTCACAGTTTTATCAGCTTCAACAACAAGTACAACAACAGGATCAATTGATAAAACAATTACAAGCAAGAATTGAAACCTTGGAAACTACCAATGCTGCTTTATTATGCTTTTTCCGAGAAGAAGCCCAAAATGCCCACCATCGAGCTAATGCCTTGGATACACTTTGTCAAAATTTTTAGAGAATCCTAGGCAGGATCATAAACTACCTGTCGACCCAGACCAGAACCTTATACCCAAATTTGTAAATATTATTACTCTTGAACATGAAGAATATACCCTATCGACCCAGACTTCTTTAAATATTGGACCACTTAATAAAGAACAAGGCCTAGCTTTTCGGAAATTATTAGAAGAATTTGCAGACCTCTTTGCAAATGATATAACTGAGCTAGGACGAACCAACTTGGTTACTCACCGAATCTATACTGAGGATGTACACCCTATTCGTTCCCGGCCTTATTCTGTACCTCCTAATGAACAAGAATTTATACGAGAAGAAATCCAAAGAATGTTAGAACATAAGCTCATTCAACCCTCTGATAGCCCTTGGACCTAACCTGTTGTTCTAGTAAAAAAGAAAAATGGCAAATTACGATTCTGTGTAGACTACAGAAAAGTAAATGCCGTTACCAAAAAGGATGCTTACCCTCTGCCTCGTATTGATGAAATGCTTAATGCCCTTACAGGATGCTCTTGGTTCTCTACTCTCGATCTTGCGAGTGGATATTGGCAAGTTGCCATGGACCCCCGTGACAAAGAGAAAACTGCCTTTACTACACGATACAGAATTTATGAATTTAATGTAATGCCTTTTGGTCTTTGCAATGCTCCTGCAACTTTCCAAAGGCTGATGGATCGCGTATATAAAGGAATTGCATGGAAATTTGTAGTTGTGTACTTAGACGATACAATTGTTTATTCAAGAACATTTGATGAACATTTAACCTATTTAAAAAGGGTATTTAATAGAATTAGACAAGCAGGACTCAGACTTAATATAGCAAAGTGTACTTTCTGGATGCACCAACTACCATTTCTTGGACACTTAATCTCTGCTAACGGAATCGCCCCTGACCCTCAAAAAGTAGAAGCTGTCCAACGGATTCAACCTCCTAAAACCTTACAGCCCTTCGATCTTTCCTTGGACTTGCGGGATACTATCGCCAATTTATTCAAAACTTTTCATCAATCGCCTGCCCTTTGAATTCTCTTCTACAAAAGAATGAACCCTATCACTGGCAAGACAAACAACAAAAAGCTTTTGAAGAATTAAAATCTAGACTCATCACTGCCCCTATATTAGCCTACTCCAATTTTAAAGAGACATTTATACTTGCTACCGATACTTCTTATAATGGCTTTGGTGCCACACTAAGCCAACTAGATAGGAATAGAAAAGAACACCCGATTGCCTATGCTAGTAAAAGTTTGCGAAAAGAAGAAATGAATTATGCAGCAACTGAAC
>QKWP01000028.1:601290-650615 GCA_003550325.1 Gigaspora rosea
TGAATATAAATATAAAATTTCAAACTATTTTATATTTAAAAAAAAAAAAAAAGTGATAATTTTGAAATATTAGTTTTTGCATTTATTTTACTTGAATCATTAAGAATTTTATTATTTAATTGTTTTTTTGGTAACTTTTATTAAATAAAAAAAATTATATTTTTGCTAATTCAAATAAGCTTTTTTAAATAATACTAAGCAAGTAATTATTATATGACAGGCGATAGAAATCCTGACGTTATGACGCAGATCTAGTGCTGCAAGCCGGCTTAGCCGGTCAAGCCGAACTTAAATTGCTGCGTCATCATCGTGGCTCAGCCTCTGCTGTGGCGCAATAATAATGCTAATTGATTGAATATCACGTGAACGAAAAGAGAAGCAACCACACGACCCTCCGCCTCATAACACCATCGCAGGTGAGACCAAAGCATGTGAAAATCAAAGGTGGTGTAAAGGGAAGTAGGAGATCAAAGACAAATAAGGTTAGTATACGACAATGGCAGATGCATGGAATGAAGAACCAAATAAAGGAGTGACGGTAAATATAAGTAAGCAGAGAAGACTAAGCCGTTTCCATCAGCGTTTGGATTAATGAAGTAGGAAGAAAATTTGCAGAGGCACTTTATACAAACACTACTATACTTCGTTATTTCTTGGTCGCAATGATATTGTTACTGATTGGAATAAACGCATTAGCAGAGATCTTCATGAAAATGCTACTTTAGTTTCCTTAGATCTTTTGGGCAATTAAATTAGCTGTAAAGATGAAACAAAATGAATAATATTACTCGCATACATTATTGAAATAATCATGAGAAAAGTCATACCATTGTCTTTTTATATGAACCCTTTCTTCTTACTTTTTTCTTTAATTATATAATAAAAAAACCTTTAGTTTACAGCCGTGTAATTTTTTTTTTTGAAAATGTTTTTGCTACAGAGAAGCTTCTCTGAATTCATCCTTTCTAAATAAATACACTATTTCTTTAAATGCACACTAATAATATTAGATGTTTGAATGCGTTTCATTTAACCGGAATTTAAATTTCATAACCAGAAATAGTGATAAATTTAAAAGTCCTATACCTTTCTTAAAATGACTTTAGCATCACTTTATTTCCAATATAAGGGATTCATTGTATCTTTACTAAAAAGAACTGACCACACTTTAAGCACGTTATTAATTAGGTTGATTCCATCAACAAGTCCCTTACTTAGAAATCTATATTGCATAATGAACTTTATACAGATTTGGAACAAAGTATTAAAGACTGCAAGCATAGTTTGAAAACTTGAAATTACATCAGATATTAGTTATATTTATTTAAAATAAAGTCGGTTTCGCTCTTATACTTAGATTTTTTTTTAAATATTACCTTTGGTCAATTTTCAAATGCATGAAAAACAATTATAAACCATTTTCATAGTGACCCGGAAATTCGTGGTGCCTATCAGGATCTGGATATGGCGTACGTGATTGTTTATTTGCGTGATTGTTTATTTGCGGGATGCAGGAAATTAATTAAAAGTCTAATTGTAGTGTAGTCTAATGCGTGTAATCGGATAATAACATCTCCAGCTAATCTTGCAAATAAAAGGCGATGAAATTCTCTAATAAAGAGATTACTTTTGGCTTTAGTAAATGCGATTTATTAATGCAGTTGAACTTCCCAAAACCGATAACCTGTCAAATCCGATAAAGAATCAAACTACCAAGTCCGTTTTTGCTATATGAATCTAATAATTTATAATGATTTCAAATCCGATAACCTCTCAATACTGATACAAAACTTGTCCATCATACATACCGGATTGGGGAGATTCAACGGTATTATCAAGTATTTAAGTTTAAAAAAAAAGCAAATTTGCCAGGAATAGCTTACAGAATAAAGAATAATAAAAAACAATATATAAAATTTCACCTTTCATGATCATCCAATAGTCTTTGTATAACAAAACAAAAGAAATTTTTTTAAAAAATTGCATATATTTCAATGTTTTGCTTTTGAACCCACTTTTTTGGTTCTAACAAAAAAGACCCCTTCCCTTGTTCAGTCTCGTCCCGTTAATAGCCAAGAGTAACTTTTTTTTTTAAAAAAAAAAAAAAAAAGGAGAAAGGGTTCACCCAAGTGATAAATAAATTATTTCTAATATCAGATATGTTCTTTATATATGTTTATAATATAAAATAAGTCTCTTACAAGAATATTAACAAATCTTACTATGATTTATTATTATAATTTAGATATACTATCGCTATTTATATTTTTAAAAAATCAAAGTTTCTGTAAAGGCCATAACCGATATTAACCGGAGAGGCTAAAATTATAACCGATGCGCACATAATATCGGGGTTTATCAACATTTTAAATAACTGACCGCAGTTAACAATAATAGATATTAACCGGCAGATAGCTGAACTTGACCCGATGCATTCCGATCCTAAATTTTGTCCGATTGCTAAATTCTGGTGGATCCTTGGATTTATTTAATTCGGCTACATATATTACGTTTCACAGCATTTGTTTATATATATATTACGTACAGTACGTACATGTTAATCCAGATAAGTATAATACATACTATTTTTGATGATAAAAATTTTTTAAAATGAAAAGACTACCGAACGAATGTCTTTTTATAGTATTTAATACCTTCCAATTTGATTCTAAAATCCTATATTCATGCCTTCTTGTAAACCGACACTGGTGTAGAATTATTATACCGATATTATGGGGTAATCTAGGAGAAAAATTAGAAGATAGAAGACTTATAAACATATGTCTTTTGACATTAAATGCAGAAGAACAGGCATTATTAATCCCATTTAAAATTTTCCTTCCAAATTATCCAAGACCTTTATTTGAATATACAAGTTTTACTATATCAGTTTGCAGATATTTAAATTCTGGTGTTATTAATTGGCTTAATTATAAAGGTTATAAAGAAGTTAATAATAGGTGGGAATGTAATAAGGACAATCTCGTAAATGCTATTAAATGTTCTTTAACAGCAATGTTTCTACGAACAAATAAGAAATTGAAATATTTAGAAGTATTCGGATTTAATCATAATAATAGTATATTATTTAAAAATTTTTGTGAAAATAATTATATTAGGTCTTTATATCTTTATCAAAATCAGTTAGATTTCGAAGAAATAACAGAAGTTCTTTGCAAGAATCCTATTTTAACTTCTTTAAATCTTAGTCGTAATAAGATTGGTATTAACGGAGTAAAAGCATTAGGAAATACGCTTTATGCTAACAAGACTTTGGCTTCTTTAAATCTTGTTCACGAAAATATTGGTATTGAAGGAGGAAAAGCATTGGCAAAGGCACTTTGTGAGAACACAGTTCTAACTTCTTTAAATCTTAGTAATAATTATATTGGTATTGAAGGTGGAAAAGCATTTGCGGATGCACTTTATATAAACACTACTTTAACTTTTTTAGATCTTAGTCGTAATTATATTGGTATTGAAGGAGGAAAAGCATTGGCAAAAGCACTTTGTAAGAACACTACTTTAACTTCTTTAAATCTTAGTGATAATAATATTGGAATTGAAGGTGGAAGAGCATTTGCAGAAGTACTTTATACAAACACAACTTTAACTTCTTTAAATCTTATTTACGATAATATTGGTGTTGAAGGAGGGAAAGCATTGGCAAAAGCACTTTGCAAGAATACTACTTTAACCTCTTTAGATCTTTCTTATAATGGTATTAGTTTTGAAGATGAAAAATTATTAGCAGATACTCTTCATAAAAGATTTTTTTTAATCTAATAACAAATTGGTTTTTACTGTAAAAAAATTTGTACAATCATATAGAATTTATTGTTTTAATTATTAGAAATTTTAAGCAGTGATTAAAAGATTTTTTCAGAACGTATTTTATTAACCAATGCTTAGATATAAAATCGTAAATGTTGTTTAAAGAGTCTATCTGCTATTAATTTAAATTATCGGAAATTTGTGCACTAGCATTCGTTATTATTCAATCGCTTTTCATATCTACCGTTAAACATAATTCAAGACAAGTACCACTCGCAACATATGAATTATATCAACCTCCTTTCCACGTCCCGATATGTTTTAGCTTCCCCTCATCATAATAACGGTTACGCGACATCCTCCATGAATCTTGGTCTTTAATTTGTCGCTCAATTAGGAAATAACTGAATGCCTATAGATTACTAAACTAGGACTAATGTGGATCTTTTTTAATTATCCTGTTTAAGAAATACCATGAGTGTATATCGATTACTAAAATAGGCTAGTGTGATCCTAAACGTAATTGACCGGTATTACGACCGGGTGGGAGAGCTTCGATTACCTGGTCCGGTTTTAGCTCCGATCGTAGACAAATTTATGCAGGTTGTGTAACTAAATGTGTTTCGGCGATTAATATGAATTTATCCGTCCCGTTACGATTCAGTTTATTATTGACAACGGAATATCTGCTCTTCCGGGTCAATCTAAATCCAATCCAAAACCAAACCAACAAAAATCCGGACGACCTATCGAAGGAGGCGTGTTAGATTCGGCGAATGGTAAGTTAAGGCTTCGGTCGACAATACTTCTGGTAACTTTCTACAACAAACAATCACAGTAATCCTCAGTCCGTCGGGATACTGTGCGCAACAACCACGGCAGTCTCAGTACGTCGAGAAACAGCCGGACAGCGTAACGTTTCAATCACGTGTACAATCAATGCAGAAGATGATCGTACTACTATGTCACTTAGTAGTAGATCGTTAGCTATTTAGTGAGTGTGGGGGTAACAGGAAAGTAGTTTATCAATAACCAAACAACTGCTCATGTTTCTTTGGGCGCAAGGCCTTTATTATATACATTTAATTAATTATGCAGAACTATAGGTCGTATCGCTACTTTATCTATTAAAGCTACTAAAGCTCTTATCGCTACTTTAGTACATAAATTACCGATAGCACTGTTGGTGCTAATATCACTTTTATTATTAAATGATTGATAAGACTTTTAGGACGTTTCGGTCTTTTAGGTCTTTTAGTACTGGCAAACCCAACTTTGGCACTGATCAACATAACCGAAAAATCGATACTACGCACCTCGATCACCACGTGCTTCCGGATACATTCTGCTGCTCACATTATCAAACGGGTTTAAGCATAGGTTTATATTGATATATATGTGAACTTTTAGAACTTATAAGGTAAGGTTTCTATTTATTGAGGTTTCTTAAGCGAATTTCTTATACCGTACATCAAAAATACATGAAATCAAAAATACGAATAAATTTATAAACAAAGATGCGAACTAATGTCCTTCATTTCGCGGCTGAAGCCCTCCCTTTATATAATTGTTAATTTTATTTGAAGTTTTAAACTCCCACTGAGAGTCTTTCCCTCTTTCCGGGAGTCTTTCCCTCTTCCCGGGAGTCTTTCCCTCTTTCCGGGAGTCTTTCCCTCTTTCCGGGAGTCTATAACTCCCCCAGTGAGTCGAAGACTTCAATGTACTACGATGATCGCTCCCATACTATACTTAAATAAGAAATGATAAAATAATACTACAATACGTACTAATAAAAATAAAAATATAGTAAAAACGTTGAGGAAAAATAATGTTGTAACATCATCCCTCCCTTGGAGGGACGAGCTCCTGCAAATCGTTTAGTATAGTATATGATCCATTTCCATCCTTCTTTGGTCTTGTGCTTCCCTTAATAACTGATCAGTAAAATCTTCATACATTGTTTCGAGGATGGAGATATTAACATGTTCTACTAGATACATATACCATTCCCCTCGTGCAGTAAAGAGTTGATATACTCTTCTTGACATTTTTGTAACAATTTTCCCTTTTCCAGTTGAAAATAAGTTCGTAACTTTCTATTCGCTATTTCTCCGCACTCTCTTTCTGCCATAACACTTCCTAATTAATAGTAAGTTTCTAATACTTGGGCATTAGTTCTAAATCTAGGATTCAAACCAAGGATTGCTTGACAGCAGTAGGCTAACTTCTCATCCCAATTTTCTGCGGGAATTTCAAAAGGGAGGATAGGTTCTTGAGGGTCTCCATGGTCTAAATCTTGCATATAAATGGACATATTTTTGTGGATTCTTTCAGCTAAAGTTCTTCTTTTTGGTATGACAACATTGTCAGAAACTTCCTGATTATTTGTTCGAAGGGTCACTCGATCTTGGTCTAAGAGTACAAGTTCATCGGGTTCTAGAGTGGCAACTAATTTTTGAACAAGGATCTTAATATTCTCAAGTCGCCTTTCTATGTTATTGAATTTTCTTTCAACCTGTTACCTTTTTATAGTTTTTTTTTTTGGATAAAAAAATTGGTTTATTTATTTTATTTCTCTCTTTTTTTCCTTTTGTGTTTTTGACTAATTTTCAATCCTTTTATAGTGATCGATCGCTAGGGTTTTTTGTAACTTGTGATCTCAAGGGGAAATAATGCAGGATCTTGCACTATATATAGTTTTAGTAAGCTGCCATGTACACTTTGTGCTAATACTTTCTCACTTAATGTTCTTAATTTGTAAGTACCATTTCCAAACACTTCATTCACCCAGTAAAGCATGAGCCATCGAGGTTCTAATTTTCTACCCTTTCATAAATCGAGCTTTGCTCTATAATGCCCAACTTTATCTCTAATAGAAAAGCTTCATAGAGGTTATCAATTATTATACTCCTCCTTTCACATGTCTTGTGATCGTTTAATGTTCCAAAGCATTAGCGTGAGCCTCCCTTAAATTATCTATTATGGTTACTAATTTAGCAAGAATTACTAATTGAAAATTTTTTTTGTTGATTGCTTCGTTAGGATATATCATTATGTTATGTTCAACCAGTAACCTTGCCTCTCAGCTATAGACTAGGTAAAAGAGCTCATATCATGTAGTGTTATGTTGTGAAGTTCAGTAGGCGAACAATGCCAATTGAACGAATTCATCCCAGTCTTCTGTGTATTGAATTACACATTTTGATAAGATTTCGCATAATGTCTAGTTCAACCTTTCCACTTGTCCATTTGTTTGAGAATGATAACTCGATTACATTTTGTGTTTTATATTTAATTGTTGCCATAAATTTTTGATAATTTTATTGTCAAAATAAGTATCTTTGTTAGATATAATTTCCTACGGACATCCATGTCTACTAATTATTTCATCTATGAGGAATAAGGCCACAGATTCAAACTTCAGGCCATTTAGTAAAGAATTCCGTAGCCACAATTAAATATTTATTTTCTTGTTTGGTTTGAGGCAGAGGCCTGACAAAATCAATTTCAATATGATCAAACAACTGTGCGAGCTTTATAGGATGTAGAGGTTCATATGTTATAGGTTGCCCTCTTTGCTAACATATTTTGACCACTTTACAAAATTTTTGATTTTGGATATCATCTGGGTCCAGTAATATTATATAGTAACTCTATCGATTGTAGCCTTTTCGCCCATGTGTCCACCTATTGCACTTTCATGAATAGTATCCAAAATAAGCTTTACTTCTCCTCTTTGCACCACCTGTAAAGGACTAAATATCATCTTTTTTGTTCTTCAATACAATTTTCCTTCTCGAACTAGAAAATATCGAGCTTGCGCTTTCAATTTTCGAGTTTGGATCCTATCATATTTGGGCGGTATGCTCAAGTCAGTAAGATATTTTACTAATATATTATAATTGTTTTCTTTCATATTTGATTACTTGTTCTTTCTTCTTGTCATCAGCTTGGGTTAGGATTGCTCCTAATGCTAAGTGTAATGCATGCATGTATAGAATATATTCCTTTTCATTATTAGGATGAGCCAATATAGGGGCAGTAATTAAATTCTTTTTTTTTTAAATTCTTTTTTAAAGTATCAAAAGCATTTTGCTGGTCTAAGTCCATTTATATGGTTCTTTGTTTTTTAATAATTTATATAAAGGCACGGCAACTTTGGCGAAATTCTTCATAAATCTTCGATAAAATCTGAAGAGATCAAGGAGTTCACAAAGAGATTAAGTTTTTTTGGTTGTAAAAAATCCCTAACAGTTTTTATCTTTAATCCTCCAGGAGCTATACCTTGCTTTTTAATTTCATGCCCTAAAAAGGTAACTCTTTTTGTCCAAAGTAGCATTTTGCTTTATTTAATTTTAAATTTGCAACTTAAATTTTTTTGTAAGACCTCTTTCACGTGATTCATGTGATCTTCAAATGTTGGAGAGAAGATAGTTACGTCATCTATGCAGACTAAAGCGAATTTTCACAGAACATTTTACAAGACTCAGTTCATCAACTTTTGAAACAAGGCTGGTGCATTTGTGAGCCCAAAGGGCATCACATTAAATTCGTATAGGCCAACTCTAGACATAAAGGCTGTTTTTTTGCGGTCTTGTGGATGCATCTCTATTTGCCAGAATTTGCTTGCAAGGTCAAGCATAGTATACCATGCAGAGCCCTTTAAGGCTCCTAATAATTTATTTATCCTTGGAAGGAGGTAACTATCCTTTTTGTTACCCTATTTAACTTCCTAAAATCTACACAAAACTTTATCGATCTGTTTTTCTTTTTGACCAACACTATTGGGGAGGCCCACAGACTATTTGATGATTGAACTATTCTGGCCTTCTCTATTCGGTGAATTTCAGCACTAATAAATTCATGTTCAGGCTTAGACATAGTAAAATCTCTGTTTAATAGGTAAACTGCCTTCTATAATTATTTCGTATTGAATTATCGCAGTTCTTTCTAATCAATCTGTTTTCTTCTTAAAAACGTCTTTGTATTCTTCTAATAGATTTTCCAATTTTACTTCTTGTTCCAGGCCTAAATTAAAAACTCTCACTTTTTTTTCAGTGTAATTTATGGTTTCTATTTTTTTAGTTTTTTCTAAAAACACATAGATCTTTGTTATGTCCTACTTTTGAGCATATTCTGCAAATTATAAGTTCATTATTAGCTTCCTGAAGCTTCATATAAAAGTAAGTTTTATTTATTAAACTTTCATCTTCGTATTCCTCTTCTTTTTCACTCTCCGATTCTGTTTCTTCATCCGATATAGGCTCTTCTTCTGTTTTTCTTTCTTGCACTTGATTTTTTCTTCTTTTGGATTCGGTCATAAATGTTCCCTGGTTTACAATATTCAGTAGTTATTTTTATTTTTTACTCCTCATCTCCAATCATCAATACACACTCTTCCCAATCCAATCTTGCTCTCACCTTTTTAGCCAATTATTACCAATGATTATAGCATAATTTCTAGCATTGATACAATAGCGCGAGAAGTAATAGTTTTTTCTCCAACCTTTACATGGAATTCATTGACTTTACCTAAGGGGTGCTCTTGTTCTTCATGTACTCCAATCATCAATAAGGTCAAAGGACGGTCAATTAAAATCCCAACTTCTTTTAGGAAATTCGCATAAACAATACATTCAGAGGATCCACTATCAATTATCAGAAGGATTAGATAACTCTTTACCTGCGCTTCGCAGTATATCAAAGTAGTTTTTAAATTTTTATCTTGTTTAATACAGAAATCAGCAACTTTAAACGTAGTTATTCTACCATTTTAGTGATTTCTTTTCTTATGTTATTAGGAGCTACTTGAACTAATTGAGCATAAGTGATATCTGCATTTTTATTTTGTAGGTTGGTCATTACAAAGTAAGGCTGTATATACGATATAATTAATTGTTCGATGGGCTTAGTTTTTTTTTTTTTGCAATCACTTTTCTTTCTTTATGGACAGGATCTTCAGACTCTTCTTTACTTGATTCTGGTGTTTTCACTTTGGTTGCCTCACTGTCATTTTTTTTCCTTCGTTTAGTAGCATAGACCTCTATTATAGGTTCGTCTGAGTGATTTTTTGAAATAAACACACTCTCACCCTCTTGAGAAGTGTTCCTTAGTTTAAAGGCTTTCCTTATTTAATAATTGGGCAAGCATGCTTGAGCACAGGGTACATCAAGACCTCGAGCAATCTATAAACAGCTTACAATTTTAAAAAATTGTTATATATTTCTAAAAACAGAAAAGATCTACAGAAAAACAGTCAAAAATAAGCATTAATATTACTAAATATAGAAAAGATCTATACAAATTAGTTGAAAATAAGCAATAGCAAATTGTTACCCATCTATGTATAGCTTGGGGTCCTGGTACATCTACAGTTGGCCTATTTTTATCATTATTCATATTTCTTTCTTCTGATCTTTGCCTTTCATTATTGTTTAATCGCTGACCTGAATCTTAATTTCTATTAGAACATTCTCAAGAAACGTGTCCCGGCCGTCGACAAGCAAAACACGTGACCGTAGAACGATTTTTACAGAAACTGCCCCTATTTTCATTATAAGTTTCACTGTTTTTATTATTATTTTTTACTGATACTACCAATTCTTCCATCAACAAAGTCAACTTTTCATAGGATTTTTGATCGTATTGGTTAAAATTAGCTAATTTATTCTATTAACTGGTTGTTGGAAATAAGATACTAATGGACTCATAAAAGGTAATGGGTTTTGTGCTATAATTTTTCTTGAAAGAGCTAGTTCACTTACTTGGGCTCTTTCTATTGCTTTCTGTAAGGTTCTAGGCATAAACAACCTACTGCTAATGCCAAGTGGGGGCGTAACACTTGCACAAAAATTTGGGCCTTCATAAATTCATGATATTGGTTTTCTCCCACTATTACTCGTCTAAATAATGCTGCTATATCAGCGGCATATTGATCAATAGTTTCACCAACTCACTGTTGTCGAGTAGCAATTTAGTACTCTACTATACATAAGCATCTGGGTGCAGAAGCTTTGACGGAACTGGTGCACAAAGCTGGTATCTGGGTGGAAATTGTCTTCTCAATGATTAATATGAGGTCTAGAATTACATTTATTTTTCTACCATGTAGTGGCCATACTGCTTTGATAACTGCTATACATCAATTCCTTTGTATATTATTGGTTTCAAAAGCTAGATTTACTGTTTCCATCCTTTCTACTGGGTCTTGGTTGCCTCCCGCAAAAGTAGGAAGACTTACTATATTCATTTCTCTAATTTGATTATTTTGAATTGCTTGGGGTATGGTATTTGCTATTAATTATACCAGCTACCAGATCTATTGTTAGGAGGGCATCCATAAATAACGTTATGTTTGAGGGGGTCCCCCAAAATATACCAATTTTTCACTATGTAGGGGGGTCCCCCTAACATAACACAATTTTTTATTAAAATTTGTTTAAAACTTGATCCAGTGGTCCAAATTGGATGATTTTGGTACCATTCGAATCGTCTCGAGGAGAGGATTCGAATGGTACCAATTTCATTTGATTTGGAGCACTGGGTCACGTTTTATTAACGAAATAATATATATTTTTTTAAACTTAACCCCAGCGCTCTTATCGCGCAAACCCTCCGTTTGAGCTACCTCCACTATGTACCCATCTCAGATAAGCCGTTCGGCTTGCCTTACGCTGCTCAGATGACCTCCTGGGTCCCTGTATCCCGTAGTGTTTCAGTTATCATCGACGGAGCTTCAGCTGCTCAGAAAGTTCACTATGTAAAGCTCATCCGGCTTGCCCTTAGCCGCCCAAATGTTGGAGTTGCACTGCATTATTATACTTTCAGCAGGGATGGTCGATCTTCCTTGATTCCCTGCCCTGTTGGTACGTTATGTTACATGGAAAACGCCGCCACAAGTTCATGAAGTATCTGTGGCCTCTCACTACGTCTTGTGACTTCGGTTATTTCCAAATCAGGTTCTGACTATCAAATTCAAATGCAGCCAAGCAGAATTGAACCGGCAACCTTTGAATAGGGACCTGAGAGCATAACCGCTATGCTATCGACCTGCAGGTCTAACGAAATACTATTGGTTATTATGTTTTCTTATAAAATTACTATAAAATCAATAGTATTTCGTTAATAAAACGTGATCCAGTAATCTAAATGAAATGATTTTGGTACCTTTGGATTTGTCTCATAGAAACGAATCGAATGGTACCAAAATCATCCAAATTGGACCACTGGATCATAATATATTCAAGTTTTTGTAAAATTTATATATAAACATATGGATTTTGAAAAATTTTTTTATATAGTAGAGGGGGGTCCAGCGCTACTATGAGAGGGTACATAACGTTATTTATGGATGCCCCCTAGAAGTCATTTTCTTGACCTTCTGAACCATTAGGTTCATTATTATTATCAACATTCAAAAAGCAGTCTATGATAAACAGATTTTCAATGTCCAATCAAAATGCAAGATTTTGCGAACTATCATTCTAGATAGCAGGTAACCATACACTCTGTCAATTTGCATGACTGCATTCCTGGTATTTGCAGTCATATAGTTAAGAAGCTATAGTTGATTGCCCGGTGAACCAATAAACTCTGTTGTAATACTTTCAATTGCCATAGATAATTGAGATTTAATTTCACCAAGTGAAGCAAAATTTGACTAAAATATATTAATTACTTTTATGTATAATATAAACAAGTCAGCTAAAAAATATGTAACAAGAAAAAATCCTGATCATTGCATCATATAAATATAATGCAGTAGTTGTAGATTCTCTACTATGGTAAATGCTTCTTTAACATCAACCAATATTTGGTATAAATTATTAATAACATTTGCCCATGATAACCAGTGCATATCAGCAATATTTAAACAGATAAAAATTCATGATAAATATTTTTATTTTGAACAACTCGTAAAGAGTTTTTCGATTATATGAAGCTGACCAATAGATATATATTTCCTTAACTACTGCTATATAATTAGAGAAATATAGTAAATTTTTTGATACATCTTCTGCTGCCAAATGAAGATAATGGGTAATACAATGGTTGGCTGAAGTCATGTTTTAATCTTACACCTAATCTATTATGTAATCCTAAAATTTTAATTACTGTATATATAGCATAATATTAAAAATATATTATTATTATAATAGATTACTAAAAAGTATAGTAATAAATAGCTTACCAGTCATATTACTTGCACTATCTGAATCAAAATGAATTAAGCAAGTTAAGTCAAGTCCTTTGACAGTACAAAACAACTCTAAATTTATTAAAATTGCTTCAAATGTAGTTTCATTTAATGAAATCATTCCAATATATCATATAACTGGAATATTATTGACAATATGTTTTGAAACCATTGCAAGGGTTTTTTTTATTAGAATTGTTAATTTCTTTAATAGTATCTTTCTCAATTACATATGCTAATGATTCTAATATTTCACGTCCAGCAACAGGATTTTTGATAAGTAGCATAATTTTCTTCATTAGTAGAATCAAAATTGTTATTTCCTTTATGTAAAGATAAAGTGGATTAAGAGTGCAAGGTGGTTATGATAAATTATTTCATTATAATTTAAATGTGTAAAATTTACTAAATTACAAAAATCTTAAGATAAGTGGTGTTTTGATAAAAAATAGATATTACACATACTTGTTAAAGCTTTTGCTTTAGTTTCAGCATACTGAATTGTAAAACTGCTAAATAAGTTTTGCTATCCTATACTTTTACCTTTAGCAGCATTAATATGCCCATGAATTTTAATATATCATGTCAAAGACTCTTCTTTCAGCCATTCACATCCTTCTTGTACAAAAACATTTTTAGCTTTTATATCTTGACACAATGTACAAAACATTCAAACTTTTCCATTTACTTTTTGATCTTTAATCAACAGATATCGGTCTCGCCATACTGGATTAAAACGCAAGTTTGATTTAATAAGCAGCTCAAATTTAGGTTTTTTAGCTGAGTTTGTTTGCTTAATAACTAAGGAACTAGTTAATATATTAAATTCTTGAAATTCTTGAGATTCTTGTAATTCTTGAAATTCTTGAATTTCTTGAGATGCTTGAGATTTTTGAGTTTCTTTTTCATTAGATTTATCAAAGCATATAATATATTTTTCCATTTCCATGATTGTGTTATAAAGCAAAGAAATAATTAATAAAATATATAAAGTAAATTTAAAAATTTAGAAGATGAACTTTATAAAATATCTAATAGATTTACTTCATTAGTTTTATATACTTTTTTTTACTATGAACAGAGTGACATTGAAAAATTTACGTATTGTATAGTTATATTGCAGATTAAATGCTGTTCGTATGCAAATTCTTGCATCTTATTTGATAAATTCATATGGCGAAGCAAGACTTGAATGCATATAGAAACTTCTCATGTTAAATTTTTCCATCCGATGTAACACTTGCTCTTGTATTTTGTGTTGCATGAATTGTTAGCCTAGCTTTTAAAGTGCGATACCTGATTCTTTAATTTATTTTCTCATGGTTGTTGCTTAATTTTTGATCTTGATTGCCGGCATACCATTCTATATAGAATAAGACCCAATTCTGAAAATTTTTGTATTATTGATTTTTGATCCAACTGCCATTACCTATAACAATAACATTAACACAATGGTTAACAAGATAGGGAAAGCCCGTAAATCGTTTCTCAAATTCGCATTTACTGTTTGATTATCTGATATCTACTACCCTTTATAGTATGTACGAATATAGGTACATATAATCATTGTTCACATCAACGCATATCAAAATAAGCAAAAATCTAATCTATACTAATGTTAAAAAATTGATAAGGCTTTGTTATATAATAAATAGTTATTACTGAAAATGACTAATAATGATTGAACTACCTTTCTCTTATATGGCTAATTGAGTTAACAATAAACTGCATATTTCTTTATCATATGAAGCATTCAATCTAACTACTGTTACAGGGTGAATTGTGTCCTTTAACATGGAATACACAAAATTACAGAGTTTTATTATTTGATGTAACTCGCCAGAGGCGTGACGTTGGTGATTTGACAATAATTTATTTAAAGAATTTATCAAGGTAATTTATTTAATGTATTAGGTCAAGAATATCAGAATCTCGTAGGATATATGTCCTTTACAAGAGGGAAATTACAGAGCTTTTATAACTTTCACTAGATAATAAACTAAAGGGGTTCAAAGATAAATCGATCTTTCATCAAGAAGGAATCAAGGAAGAATCATTATAATTAAGGGACTCATGATCAGAATTATTACATGATTTATATGATTATAATAATGATGGCTATATTTAATAATATTTTATACCGTAACTACTTTTAACTAATTCCTAATTCTTGATTTCTTTCTTTAGGTTTCTTGTATTGCTTCTTTGATCACAAGTTTACTGCGCCTAATTCCAAAGATCACTTTTAGCCTATGACATTCGCCCAGACCTATTTTATGCATCTCACACATAAACTTCCAAGTATTAGTGAGTTTTATTAATTTAATGAAGAGACTTAGGTATGAGGTGTGGATGATGGTTATCATGGGAAAAGGATGGAATAGGTATGAGATATTGCTGACGTCTTCGTGGGATTGGGTAAATATGACGAAATTTGGGTTAAGTGGTGTGCGGCGTAAGGAGTAGTTATAAAAGAGAGGAAGGATAGGAGGAGTTCCTCTTTTGCTGCTAGTTCATCGTAAGTCTAGCTTTGTTGTTAATGGGTTGTGGGCTGATCAAAACTTCTGATGCAACATATAGTCAAATTTCATAAATTCCGTTAGGCTTGTCTTCGACGTAAAAGTTCAAATTCAAATATTAAATTTGATATGTTGATTTTGTAACTAACTCTTAATCTATCTTAGCAGAAAAACAAGAAGTAAGTATTTTGTATTTCAAAATTTATATATAGATTTGCTAATACTTATCTATTGACCAAGGGCCATAGCAAGATTTCTATCTAATGACTTCTGATATTTTTAAAAACATTTTTGTCATTGTTCCTTCTGTAAACCTAGAAATGTTTCTTCATAGAACTTTGAAACTAAAGTTACTACTATTTTTCAAAATTTTTTGTAGAACACCTTACTTTTTGCGTATAATTGTGGCTTATAGGCAGAGCACTTTACTTTTTGTGCATAATTGCGGCTTACAGGCAGAGCACCTTACTTTTTGTGCATATTGCGGCTTACAGGCAGAGCACCTTACTTTTTGCGCGTATTGCGGCTTACAGGCAGAGCACCTTACTTTTTGTGCGTATTGTGGCTTACAGGCAGAGCACCTTTTTTTTTTCTTTTTTTAAACACATTATTGTATTTGAGATAAAATCGAAGCATCTTAATCTTGTAAAGTTTTCTTGAGAAACTTAATACTTTATATTGCCTGTGTTGGTGAGAACAATATGGACATGTGTGGATACAGGTGGGATTATTTTATTTTAACGATCTAGTCTGGATGTGGACAAAAATCTCATAGTTATTAAATATGATAAAAAAATTAATATAGAAACTTAAAAAAATTCAAAAGAAATTCTATGGAAAATGCATCCAAACATCTAACACAGTAAGTCACAGGATCAAACTCCCATAACTGATTTATCCCATTTGATATGATTATCTACCAAGAATTTCACCCGTGCCTTTAACCTTCATAACCAAATTTTTCTACTTATCACATAAATTCCAAAATGAATTCTCTAGTGAAGCCATCTCTAGTCCCACGAAAAAGTAATTTAAATTCGTATGGATTGTTTGTTACTGTATACAAAATTTCTTTTCTACTGATCCATGAAGCAATTTCTGTTGCATGTGCTTCATCAATAACTGTTGAAAATACTTATGTATTTCTATTGGGTAACTTCAGGGTTGAAATCAGTGTTGGAAATCTTATGTTCTCATGTTCTTATGAGAACATCACTTTTAATTTAAGAACATTTACAAAATTTAAGATGTTCTCTATTAAATTTTTTTTGAGAACATCAAGTTTGAAAAATATGTTCTCTATATAAATATATAAAGTAATAAAAAAATTATTTTATTAATATAGCAGTTTAAAATAATTAAGTTCATAAATATTTAATTGTTAGTTAGTTTAAATAGAGAACAAATTAGTTGTCCTTGAATTACAGAAAATTTTTGGATAATATAGTTTATTGGTTTATCCATTGGTGCAATATAAACTTTGTTATATAAACTTTGATATATATTTAATACTATGAATAATTAATTATATTAAGATTTAATATAAATTTTAAAGAGTTAAAATTACTATAATGATAATGTAAATTATTACAAGAAAATTACTTAACAAATCTTTAGTTATTATAATTTTAAATTTTAGCTCTATATTTTAAAATATTTAATTGTTAGTTAGTTTAAATAGAGAACAAATTAGTTGTTCTTGAATTACAGAAAATTTTTGGATAATATAGTTTATTGGTTTATCCATTGGTGCAATATAAACTTTGTTATATGAACTTTGATATACATTTAATACTATGATATAATTAATTATATTAATATTTAATATAAATTTAAAGAGTTAAAATTACTATAATGATAATGTAAATTATTACAAAAAAATTACTTAACAAATCTTTAGTTATTATAATTTTAAATTTTAGCTCTATATTTTAAAATTTTATATTATGAAATTTTTTAAACTTATAAATTCACTAAATACACTATAGTAAGGAAGAATTATATATATATTATATTTATTTAAATATTTAAAAAATGTTAAAAGCTAGGTCAAACCAGTAGTATCTCCAATATTATATAAAAAGCCTTAAATAGTAAATTGTTTTCTAAAAAATATATATAAAGTCAAAGTTTTATTTTTATGAATAACTTAGCTCACTTTATATATTTTATTTAAATAAATTATATTTTTTATTATTATTAATAATTTTTAAATATATTAATTAAAAATAAAAATTAAAATAGCTAAAAGAAGTATAAAGTATAAGTGTGAAAGAGAGAATGAGAATAAGAAAATGAATATGAGAAAGAGTATGTAAGTGTGAACAAAAAGAGAAAGAGAAAGAAAGAGAAAGAAGAAAAAAGATAAAGAGAGAGAGAAAAGAAAGAAAAAACAAGGAAAAAAGAGAAAAAGAGAAAAAAATTTTTTTTTTATTTGAGAACATAAAAAACTTTTTGAGAACATTAAATTAAATAATTATGTTCTCATGAGAACATAAATTTCAAACCAGATTTCCAACACTGGTTGAGATCATACAAAGTGGTAGGATTATTGATGATACCTTATTATATAGTCGCACATTATCTATAATGTTATCACCAGATATCAATTTTAGGTAAGCCAGGATTTTGAGCAATTCCCCATTCAATAATGCAGTTTCAAATTTTACTTCTTCCACTTGTAAATCATCTTGAAAGCATATCATTGCACCATTTTTGTACTCCTTGAAACTTATTCTTCTGGAACTCTTTTGATGAATATTAATAAAAATAAGCGAAGCCAATGAGCTTTTTTTTTTTTATTTTACCCAGTACTTTTTATCAGAATTAACCTAAATTAAATGAATTCATTATTCATTTATTCATTTTGCAAAAATATCACAAATTCCAGTTGCTGTTGGTCACTTATTTGGTTCTATATTCCAACATTTCTTCATTAAACCTGCGTAGCACTTTGCTGTATTGTTGTAAACCGTTACATGCTTGTAATTAAAATTGTAATTTCGATTTTTGCCAGAAGGTATGGGTTTGCCATATAAAATTTCCCACATGGTTATACCAAATAAATAAATATCAGACGCTTTAGTATACTGTCGGTAGCCCAAGACCTCGGGTGATATAAGGTAAAATTCCACAAATTTTGACAGATTTTGATTTTAACGCAATGTTAACTGTTGAGAAGTCCATATCTCACAGTTACCACCAATTGTTACTGGGTAAATTGTGTCCTTTAATATTGAATACACAAAATTACAGAGTTTTATTATTTGAGTAACTCGCCAGAGGCATGGTGTTGGTGATTTGACAATAATTTATTTAAAGAATTTATCAAGGTAATTTATTTAATGTATTAGGTCAAGAATATCAGAATCCCATAGGATATATGTCCTTTACAAGAAGGAAATTACAGAGCTTTTATAACTTCACTAGACTAATGAACTAAAGGAGTTTAAAGATAAATCGATTTTTCATCAAGAAGGGATTGAGGAAGAATCATTATAATTAAGGGACTCATGATCATAATTATTACATGATTTATATGATTATAATAACAATAGCTATATTTAATAATATTTTATACCGTAACTACTTTTAACTAATTCCTAATTCTTGATTTCTTTCTTTAGGTTTCTTGTATTGCTTCTTCGATCACAGGTTTACTGCGCCTAATTCCAAAGATCACTTTTAGCCCATGACACTACTATCAAGGTCTTCCATTCCTGGTTTCGTGCGATGGTGTCGCACAGCTATTTAGTTTTATATATGATTTAATTAACAATTATTTAATATCTTAAAAGTACGTTTAGTATCAATTATAATATTTTATTAATTTTATAAAAAATCATATTACTGTATTTATTACAATGCAACTTTTTTTTTAGATTCATTCATGACTTCTATTGAGATTTATTTATATCTACATACTAATCCCAATTAAGTATTATTATTACTATTATTACAGAATTAAGAAGCAAGCTGCTACTACGAGTCTAACTTAATATTATTTGTTTTTGCTATAACAGAATATATAACTGAACTTGCTTATTGTTAGATATGCACGCATATTATTATTTTAATAAGTGAAAGACTGATTTTCTTTATTCTCTTTCTTTGACCCTTTATATTACGCTCTATTACGCTTAAATTACATCATTTATGTAATTTATCTATTAAACTCTTTTATACTACCTTTATATTTTGTTATTAATAATGGATTTTGTATTAATTATTTCGTCATAACTAATTATAACACATTAATAAATCTGATCTTGATTTGATTCTCTATATCTCAGTCATAATCATCAACGATTCTATTACATATATCACGTAAGTTACATTTTCGATTTCTATTATAATCTTTCATTTTATTAATCTGATCCTCTATTTCTTTAATTACATATATAGTTTTTATCTTCTGCCAATATGCTTTGAACCAAATACAAAGACTATTTTGAAACTATGCAACAATTATATTTAAGTCATATATTGTTTATTATATAAAAATAGACTATCTTAAAAAAAAAAAAAAAAAAAAAAAAAAAAGACTATGTGCACATAGTTAAGACTTTATTAATAATTTTGGTGCAATATGCGGCCAGAAAGCCTGTGAATTACGTGCACATTCCCAGCTAAAAATATGCGAAAGTTTTTAAAAATATGTGCTCATGAACACATTGTGCACATAGATTTTATAAACTGCAGGAAACCATACACTCCGTCATGCATAACTACATTCCTGGTAAGTCGAAACCAACTGGATTCTGTTTTTTACATTAATCCCCCCTCCCTCATAGTCAAAAAAATTTAGATAAATCAATTTAATTACATAATAATTTACAGTACTAGCTAATATTTACAAAAAATTCTAAATAAATTCATACTTATTTAATTTCTAAAACAAACTTTAGAGATAAAAAAAAATTTTTAGACTTTATTAATTTCAAACAAGTTAATTCTAAACTCCCAAATGAACGCATTAAAATTATGTCTTTTTATATAATAGAATTATGTTTTAAATTTTAAAACAATAACCAGCAGTCAATAAATAAGTACAAAATCTTGTTCATCTCTAAATATATAATATATCAATACAATATATTCATTTATTTCTAACTCCCTTTAAGCAACTCAAGCGCCTAGTTTATATTAAAAAATTTACAATGCAATAAATTACATACATAGTTTATTTAAATTATAATTATTAAAATTACGCATTATTATGTTGAATTACAAAAATTTATTTATGCAAAGTATTATCTCATTTAGACGTATTATACATTAATAATTAACTCGAGAGTTATCGTGAGTTAAAATTCCATGATTCAAATTATGATAATTTCGAATAATCGAGTCACGAGTTGACGAGTCCGGCCACTAATTTTGGCATAAACGACATATAAAAGATATATACAGTCAAATATGTGATATAATTAACCTTTTTAAACTAAATTATTTTTTTAAAAAAAAATTATTTTGGAGTTGGTCTTAGTAATATGGCTAAAAATTTTTACTATTCGAATATATTGTCATACAGATAGTTTTACGTATCATTATATTATCAGGCAAACTCTTATGATCATGAAATTATTTCTTGATATTTTTTTTTACGTATTACGATGTAAACATGTTTGTTCAAATCAAATCTCAGCCGATAACACCCTACGAATCATGATCATAAATTAATCCTATTATAGTTATTTACGGCGTCTGACGTAACAATTCCGTGCTAATAAGTAAATGAAAAAAGCACGGGTTGTTACGTAAGACCCGTGCAATAAGAAATTTCTTTAATAAAAAAATATGTTTAAAAAAACTTATAAAATTATATATATATATATATATATATAATTTACCGTATTTTCACGATGATTTCGAATCTTAATTTGGGCTAAAATCGAAATAACGCCATGCGCGTTATTTCGCGAAAATACAGTAAACCCCCCCAGCTAATCAGGTTTATTAAAAGTTTCATTTTTTTAATACTCTTTCTTTTGGTGACTCCGAAAATAAATTTTATAAAAAAAAAAAAAAAAAATTATTTTTATAGATATGTCAAAATATATACTTTGTAGAAGTTAATTAATAAAAAGTATCTAATGCTTAACAAAATTTTAACCTAGATAATTACTATAAACAACTTGGAGCTTAAAGATTAATTTGCTTAGTCACTTATATTGCAAAAAAGCTCGAATTGAATAAATAATTTTAAGGAAAGATATTACCAGGCGTTGGAATAATTTCCAATTTTTGATGCCACTTTTTATATAATATAAATCCAGCAAAAGATAAAATTCCAATCAATATAATACTACCTACACCAATTCCAATTCCAATAAACAATAAGTTATGAATTGATGGTTTATCGCCTGCAAGATTTACACTTGTTTGTGAGCTTGTTACTGTAGGCTGACTTGGGTTTTCTGAATTTACTGAAGTTACCCAGGCATAATTTTGTATATCTAGGATATAAACATTATTACTGGTTACGAAAGATGACGCTGTTATAATTTGACCTGAATATAAAAAAAATTGATTAGTTTTTTTCTGACACAAAATAGAAGCATAATAAGATAGCAATTACCAAATGCAATAATCATATAATTTTTATATAATACAGAAGAATGAAATGCAAGTGATGGCGGAGCATTGGTTTGAGAAATATTTGGATTGGACCACATCCAAGTATTAGTATTTAATATTGCAATAAGAGGAATTACTTGTGGGCTTGATACAAAGGTTGCACTAGTCGTACTGTTTTCTGTACCTCCGTATATAATAATGTCTCCATTTTGAGCTGATGAAAAGGCACTTGTTACTATAAGTTATTTTCATCTTTTGTTTCAGCATTCAATATCCAATATACTTACTTAAAACGGCTGAATGTCCAAGACGAGCACTAATATTATCTCCACTCGCATTCTGTAATGTAAATAAAATTATTAATAAATGTACACATACAACTCAATTTTTAATTAGCATTAAATCAAGGTAAGGTAATATCATAAACGTCTGGTTCTTATTCTAAAATAAAAATGAGCTAGAAGTTCATTAGATAATCTGCTCATGAAATAGTTGAACGACATACTTTATACCTCGGTTTAATGCTAAAAATAAAACGAGCTAAAATAAGTATAAACATTAAATGTGCATACTTTAATAGACCAGTTTAGAGATTTTGTATCGAATATTCTGATCTATATTTATCATTTGTTGAAAATTAATGCAATGCAGTAATGTAAACAATAAAAAAAAAGAAAGAAAATATACATTATTCATATCAATTAAAGATTTTCCAGAATTTATACGTCCACCAATATAAATGATCTGGTTATTTGATAATACAGAAGCGTATTCAACTGATTTAGTAATGTCTTGTGGTTGAGAAAGTGTTGTCCAAGTCATAGTAGTAATATCAAGTACGTTCATATCATTAAACCATGTTGATTTCCCTTGGGTCCTTCCTCCAAAAATGAAAATTTTTCCATAATTGTTAATAATAGACTGTATTGCAATACGTGAAGCGAAGCTGCTATTAAATCCAGTTGCATTCAATATTGACCATTGTGAAATCTTAGAATTAAAGACAAGTATCGACGAAGAATAGTTTTTTGGACTTATTCTTCCACCAATTAAGAAAACTGTGAAATTATCAATAAGACTAACACAAGATGCCCCCAAATCATATTTTATTGGCAATTCAACATCTTTATGCCATGATGGTGAAGTTATATTGAATGAATTTGAAAAGTCAAGGTACCAAACTTCATTATTGTGACTTTTATTTTGTAAAATTCCACCAAAGAAATAAATTTTTTCATTAACCAACACACCAGCTTGTTCGAATCGGGAATCAGGTATATTTTGGCAATTGGCAAAGATTAATATTGAATTCAATGTAAAAAAAATGTGAAAAAAATTCATTTCTATAATTTATTCGTTTCAACAAGCCGCATTGAAATACGTATTGTACATAAGTACATAATCACATCACAGTTATAAAAATTAGCGATATCATAATGAACATACAGTATTTATATTCTTAGTAATCTGTGTCATGTTTCTATGTAACCTGATAACATCTCTCGTAAGGTTACATATCAAATTTTTGGTCACTTGTACCAGGAATCGAATTCCATCAACGAAAATGATGCTTACATGATAATGATCTACAAAATATTGAATTTTGTATGAATGCAACGATCGATACTAATAAATTAGAAGATTATTGTAAAACTAGAAATAAATGAAAGATTAGAAAATTTTAGAGAAAGCAAATTAATAAGTAAATTTTTTTCCAGTATCTATTTAAGTGGTTGAGCTATAATGTACAGTTATCTAGCGCGTAATGTTTTAAATCAAATTTCAGAGTTGCATCTAACAGTGTCTGAAATTAACGAGCAGGAAGAGAGTGCACATTATAAAATATTCCGTATTTTAAATATTAATATGTACACAAAGCGTAACTTACATATATCTCAAGTTATGGACGGAATTTTAGAATGTGTTCAATAGACTAATTAATCAAGACGTAATTAGGGTCAAATAGTATATGATTATTGTTTGGATTTTTTGAAGGTTGATTTCACATATGAATTTATATGAATTCGCATTACAAATCGTATCGTTTTTTTTAAACTGTAGTTCTAGACTATATTTACACTGAAATAGAGTCGGTTTTGTAATAACTTTAACAATTTTTACTAAAAGGCAACGAAAGTTACTGCAAAATCGGCTCTATTACAGTGTAGAGCTAGTCTAGAATTATAGTCAAAAAAAAAAAACGATACGATATTGTACATAATTGGATTAAAAATGTAGCTAAAGTAGCCAAATTCATATATATCGATCTTATATGACCATAACTATGTTTTGATTAATGAGTCGATTAAACATCTTAACGGAATGTGCACATTGAAATTTTCAATTTATATATAGGTATGTACGTCACCTTAAGCTTTAATGTGATCGTATTTAGCTTGATTAGTTCGTAGAAAAATTGCAATCAAAGAACATATAACAGCATTTTCAGGCATATATTCTCTCTTAAATCCACTAACACTAAGCCAATTATTAATTGCATACTGAAAATTATAACCGTTAAAAAATGTGTTATAACTTGAATATTCAAATTGTGATTTTGGATGACTTGAAAGAGTAATTTTAAAGGAATTAAAAGTGTTTGTTCTTCAGTATTTAACATTAAAAGGAATATTCTTATATCAAATAAGGGGTAGTTTTCTCCACACAGTGTTGGTATTATAATTCTACACCCATTGACGATTACAGGAGCACATGAAAATAAGCCTTTATAATGATTCTGGAGATTATTAAATAATAGTTAGTAACATTCGTTCGGCAATGTTATCATTTGAAAAAATTTTTGATAGCTTAAGTATGAACGTACGTACTTACTCCTTTCGAATCATATGATCTGTAAAATTTTTGGGTGGTGATTTAACTCCAGCTGCTGAATTATTTTTCTCTTTATCGATAAAAGGCGAATTTTTTGGGGGATAAGTAAAAATTTTGGAACCTTTAAGATTTGACCAGCATGAGAAATTAGCCGTCATATTCAGGCTGTATAACATAATTTTTTAATTATTAGCACCAAGGAGTCAATGTATTATTCTCTTAATCTTTCTAGTACGACGGAAAATGATAAATCTCTCTCTCCCTTCATCAACTGCATCTATTGCTATATTGTAACATTATTGTTTTAAATTTCTCATTAATTAATCGATGAGTAAAAAAATTGTTTATATTTAAATGTAAGTGCCGTATAAAGCGAAATATTTAATATGGAAATCTGTAACGAAAATAGCAGAATAAAATATGGGATTAGATATATAGTCCAGACATAACGGTTCAAACATTGATAAATTGAGATACATTGATGATTATATGAAAAGATCTCAACTTAGAACTCATAAATATGAATATATATGACCAGTGTTGGAAATCTGGTTTGAAATTTATGTTCTCATGAGAACATGTTTATTGAATTTAATGTTCTCAAAATTTTTTTATGTTCTCAATTAGAAAAAATTTTTTCTTTTACTCTCTCTTTATCTTCTCTCTCTCTCTCTCTTTTTCTCTCTCCCTCACTCTTTCTTACTCTTTCTCACTCTTTCTTATTCTTATTTTCTTTCTCTCATTCTCTTTCTCACACTTATACTTTTACACTTTTAGTTATTTTTTAATTTTTATTTTAATTAATATATTTATAAATTATTAATAAAAAATATAATTTATTTAACAAACTATATAAAAAAGCTAATTTATTTATAATAATAAGATTATAACTTTATATGCATATTTTTTAAAAAAAATTAATATTTGAGGTTTTTTATATATTATTGGAGATGTTATTGGCTTGGCTCAGCTTATATATTAAATTTTTAAATAAGCTATTAACATCTCTCAAATGTTTAAATAAATAAGTAGAATAATACACTATTCTTTTTTACTATAGTGAGTTTATAGATTCAAAAATTTCTCACTATATAATTTTAAGATATAACACTAAAGTTTAAAATTATAATAACTAAAGATTTGTTAAATAATTTTCACCATAGTGAGTTTAGCTATCTAAAATTTATGATATTATATGGATACATAATAAGGGCTATATTGCCCAAACTAGAAATGGATAAACCAATAAACTTTATTATCTAAAATTTTTTATGATTCAAAAACAACTAAATTGTTCTTGATTTCAACTAACTAACAATTAAATATTTATGAGCTTAATTATTTTAAACTGCTATATTAATAAAAATGATTTTTTATTATTTAATATATTACATAGAGAACATATTTTCAAGCTTAATGTTTTCAAAAAAAATTTAATAGAGAACATCTTAAATTTTGTAAATGTTCTCAGATTGAAAGTGATGTTCTCATGAGAACATGAGAACATAAGATTTCCAACACTGTATATGACCTAATGGATACTATTTAATAGATTGTTAAAAACAATTAACATAAGTAATACAATGGAGCGCTAGTGGCGCCCACTTTCACTTGTTTAAAATATAAACTTTAGTATAAAATTTTAGGAACTTAATGTAATCACAAGATCTATTTTGTGCGTATTTTACTTTGTACAAAAAAAAAAAAATTTTTTTTTGCACTGCATATTTGTGTCGAATTTTAACCCTGATTATGGATAAATTTATTTATATAATAAAAATTTATTCTTAGATTTATATAAAATAATCAAAAAGATTTTTATTTTTGCCAATATTTGGGTCTAATTAAATTTTGCAAATAACTATAAACAATCCACTAAAATATTTCATATTTGAAAATTTTGGAAACATTTAAGTGGTTTATATCCACATTTTTTAACACTATTTAAACGTTAATAGTGATAAATGGTTGTCGTGTCATTTTAAATCATTATTAATTTTTTTATTTTTATTACGTTTCTAAATTCATTAAAAAAAGCTACAGTACGATCTCTAGAAGATAATGAGGTCATGAATAAATGTAGAAACTGATATATATATATAAAGATGAGGTATAGATAATAAGTGTAATTGGAAATATAATATAATATCAAAAATAAGAAATATGAGATAACATATAAAAAAAAAGATTCAGATAAATAAATGGAAAAAAAAAAAAAAAATGACGAAGAGAGAATATCATAAGGAAGCGAAAAAATGTAACGAAAGAGAATATCATGTGATGGCGAAAAATGTAACGGAGAGAATATCATGTGGAAGCGATTAGCACTTACAAAAAAATTATATATCATTAGGGATTTGAGATTCGATTAAATTAGAAACTAAAATCGCATTTGATATGTTGTCTATATTAATAGAATTACTTGTGTACATTTCATTAGGATGATTTAGTGTGTTGATAATAGGAGGCAACTTGTTTAAAATATCAGAATTTAAGAATTGCTCTTTAATTTCGTTATCATCAGGTGAATTTATTTGATCCATCCAATTTTTAATTTTGAAATTAATTTCATTAGCTTTTGGTCGTTTCTTTGGATCGTAGTCCATACATAGTTTGGCTAATTCTACATAGCAGTTAGGTGTTCCAGGAGCAAATTCTGGTCTCAATCCATAGCAAATTTTCAACGCAAGGTCGGTGTCAAAATTATATCCATCAAACGCTCTTTGCCCGCTTGATATTTCCGTCATTATAACACCGAGACTATATATATCTGACTCTTGTGTGTATGATTTTCCTTGTAAGACCTCGGGTGCAACGTATGGCATGACTCCATAAATATTATTCACAAGTTTTTTGTTAGATGAAGTTGAAAATCCCAAATCTGCGATGTATGCACTATTAAGGTTGTCTTGTAATATATTGCCACTATGTAAATCACAGTGGATAAAATTTTCATAATGAAGTGCTTCAAGATCAGAAGTAATATTTTGCAACAAATTTAGCTTGTCTTCCCACTTCATATTCGACATGGTAGATATATTTTTACTTAAAGAACCCATTTCCGCCAATTTTAAGACAAGAATATCGTTTCCTGAATCATCTTTTGATATTCCATAACATTTTAAATTAACATTTGAAATGTAATAAGCTATTAACTAATCAAAAAGATTAATTATTAATACCAATTAACAAGGGTTTAAAAAAAAAAAAAAGCAAAAGATTAATATTTACTTCATTCACGAAATCTTCATTATTTTTTGAGAATGATTTGAGAGCGACACTTTGGCCCTCCCATATTGCTTGATATACAGCAGAAATCCACCTTGACCTATCTTTTTAATGTTTTTAAAGTTGTTATAAGGGATTTGCAATAATTTTCCTCTCATCTTTTTATAATATTCCAAAGCTTTGATTTCGTCTTTCTCTACTCCAATTCCATGTCTATAATAGTAACCAACATTAAATGTTCCTTTAGTGTAACCTAATTCAGAAGCTTTTGAATAATATTCGAAAGCTTTATGTTCATTCCTGATAACTCCAGCACCATGTTGGTAACAATATCCAACCATATAACTTCCATCACCATGGTCCAGTTCTGCAGATTTCATGAAATATTTGAATGCTTTTTTTTCATCTTTTCCAAATCCGATTCCGTTCATATACTGTAATCCAGTGGAAACCAGCTTTTTAGCCCGTCCAACGGTCTCTTCATTATTTAATTCGCTAATACGCCTTTCTATGTCAATTCGGCTACACTCAGATTTGAGGTACTCGCTTTCAGATTTCCAGCTGAGTTCTTTAGGTTTAGGTCCTCTATAAATATATTTCGAAAAGTATGGTATGTGTATTTTTCGAAGTTTTACCAATGCACCTTCCCTTGCATTTTCCCATTCCTCAAATGTTTTTGAAAATTCTATTACTTGCATAGTATTTAAGCAATGTACTAGGAGGACAGAAAAGACACAAGCGTGCGTCAAACATTTTAATCTTTTATTTTTTCGCATTATGTACAATTGCTACACAAAGATCATCTTATGTAATTACCATATTGGCACATCAGGTAGTCGGTTAAAGCGGATCGAGGTTAAGATTACCTTTTTGATGCAGTCATGGTTAGAAATCAAGAATGTAATTATGCAACATGTATATCATATACTGAATTAACTCCGCTTAGCCGACCCCAAACAGGAAATGGCCAATTAGAGACCGCAAATTTTGACAGAAAAGAAATAAAAATGCACAAAAGCTAATGTTTAAAATGAACTTGGCACACTAATTAAAAATGACAGGAACACAATTTTATATATAGTAAGTGACAATCTATCCAATCAATCGCTATAGCCTCTAATACGAATGCCCTAACCCTAAACTTTTACTTTTTTATTTACGAAATTTAAATTCCTTTTTTTGGGTTGTTATTCGATAAATCTACTATCTTCGGTATATCAGTATATCTATTAATTCTATTTTGGTTTATTGATTCTGGCTTATTCATAAGCATCTTTATTGATCCAATTCTAAGTAATAATGAAAGACGCCTCTTTATAACCATAGCGAACGTTGTACGTATTGCTTCAAATAGAGTAAGTCTTCACTCATGTTAGGATAATAAAAATATTTAGAATCCAGTTATATTAGGATTATGATTAAAATTTAGAATCCAGTTATGTTGGTATTAAATATTTAGAATTCAATTATGTTGGTATTAAATATTTCGAATCCAGTTATGTAAGGATTAAATATTTAGAATCCAGCTATGTTAGGATTAAATATTTAGTTTTATTAGATGGTAGCAAATTGCCAAGGAAACTTTCTGGTAGAGCATGAATTGTGGAGCAAAGTGATTCCAAATTCATATAGTAATTTAATAATTATAAATATTTTAAGGAATTGCTATTTCAAAAGAATTCTATATCCTTATGTTGGATTTAGATCACAAGGTGGATCAATGGAAGTGAAGCTCGTAACGAAAATTTAAATATTCTGGTAAATTTATTAAGAGGGCTTACTCTTTATTTAATCAACAATATATTTAGCAAATAACTAGAAAAAGAGCAAGTAATGTTTTTGAATTAAGCTGAAGTTTGAAATCCGAATTTGGAATATCAAAATTTTTATTGAAAGTGTTTTATGTAGTTTTATTTTAAAAACATTAGTAAATATTAGATACTGTATATGTGCTTAATAAATAATTTTATTCTAATTTAATATATTTTTATCATTAAATATATTTTTTAAAATATATATCTATCAATTTATAAACTACTAAGTATTTAATTTTATCCAATAAAAAAAAATTCTTATCGGTCAATCTAACTAGTTCATTATCTTTTTTGCATTTGAGTTTTATTAAATGTGAACGCAATACCATAATTGTAATTATAATGAGTTACTGCATTTACATTTCTGCTAGTTTGTGACTGATATAGTTCATTTTTAGCAGTTTACGTAATAACTCTAGTTTGGCTCTTCGGATATTTTGTGCAAATAAAAAAAGACGGACATATGATAATAATAATAATAATTAATTACGCATAATTTCGGTATAAAATAGAGCTTATTCTTCATTCGCACTCTTTAATAAGAAACGCTTAACTAAGGTTCCATTCTTCGTCAATGATATTACAATTTTAAACCCAAGAACAATACTATAATAATAAACCATTGTACAGTAAAATACAACATTTAAAAATACCTATATTTATAATTTATTATAGCGATCTCAACTTTTCTATAGAATGAAATTAATAATGTTTTATTTACGTAAGCATTTCATTTAAGGAATCTTTTACATTACGTAAGCATTTCCTATAAGGAATCTTTTACAACGTTTCATAATATCTTCATACTATAAGTAATTATCGTATGTCCTTTTAATTTACCGAATGAATGAATGTATTCTAAAAACCTTTAATAGCCTCCAGTTTGATTTAAAAGTTATATTCGTCCTTCTTGTAAACCGTCATTGAAAAAATATTGTTCCAATTTTATGGAATGACATGGGCAAGTAATTAAACAATAGAAAACTTTTAAATACATGTCTTATAACATTAAATGCAGAAAAACATGTATTACTAATCCTTTTAATATTATCATTCTATTTTATCCAAAACCCGGTATTTTAATACACAAGTTGTATATATCTGTTGGCAAATCTTTAAATAGTTGAGTGGTTAATTGGCTTTGTTATAATGGTTGTAAAGAACTTTATCGGAACTCGAAGAGTTGGCTAAATGGCTGAGACAAACTAAAAAATTCAAATCTTTAAATGCAATGTTTCTATGAATAAATAAGAGGCTAAAATACTTAGAAGTCTCAGGGTCTGTTGATAAATTAACTAAAAACATTTGTGGAAATAATATTATTGTTTCTTTAAATCTTTATTACAATTGTATTGATTCCAAAGGAATAATAGAGATCTTAGCAAGAGCACTACTTTAAGCTCTTTAAATCTTTTTCATTACAATAATATTGATATCAAATGAGTAAAAGAGTTAGCAAAAACACTTCATATAAACACTACTTTGCTTCTTTAAAATATAAGTGATAGTACATTGGTTATGAAGGAGGAAAGCGTTGGCGAATGTACTTTATAGGAACATTGCTTTGACTACTTTAAGTCTTCGCAGTATTGATATTGATATTGAGCTCAGAAAAGCATTTGCAGAAGCACTTTATACGAACGCTACCTTGATTCTTTAGATCTTAGTCACACTGATGTTGATAATTAGCAAAGGCGTTTTGCAAAAAATAATACTTTAATTTATTTAAACATTAGCTTAATAACATTAATATTGAAGGCGGAAAAGCAATTGCAGAAACTCTTCATATGAATACAACTCTAATCTTTTTAAATTTTTGTTATTGTAATATTGATGCTGATGGAGGAACTTCATTGGCAAAGGCTCTATATAAGAACACTGCTTTAATTTCTTTAAGCATCAATGATAACATAATTTTGGTACTGAAAGTGGAATAACATTTGCTGAGGCACTTTATATAAACACTACTTTACCTTCTTTAAATAACATTAAGCCTGAAAGAGAAAAAGATTTTTGTAAGAACTCTACTTTAACTTTAGATCTTTATGATAATATTATTGGCAATGAAGGTGTTTAGGCGTTAGCAAAGTCACTTTATATAAACACCACTCTAATTTCTTTGAATCTTAGTAACAATAATATTGATATTAAGGGATTAAAAATATTAGCAAAATCACTCACTAAACATTGCTCTATCTTTTTTAGAATTTAACGATAATAATACTGGTATTGAAGGAAGAAGCATTATCTGAAGCATTTGTATAAACATTGCTTCTGAAGGAAAAATGCATTAGTAGAGCAATGATTAGGTTCGAACGTGTCTTGAAAACGAATTCAGTTTAGATTCTTTAAATTGTTTATGACAATTCAATCTATATTCAATAAAATAGATTCATGAGAATAATTAAATGTTAAATATATAGCCATTATATTTGGCTTATAATGTTAAATAATTTAGCAAGGAGTTTATGTAGATAATAATGAATGCCAACCAATCAAAATTTGAGTCAATAGTCTCAAAACGCCATTTTCAAAATAAGATTCTTCAAAAGTTTTTGACATAAAAGGAAAAAATATAGATATTATAAAAATATGAAATAACAAAATTTTTTGTTAGAATAAAGGATACTAATTATATTGTAAGATACAAATGTTAGAAGTGAAATCTATCTTTTTTCATAAAGCATATAGATCGTCATAAATTTTATATGTGCCGTAACTTGCAAATGCCTTTATTAACATTACTTTTTTTTTTTTTGACATTACACTTGACCGATCAGAAATAATAGTTTCTAACAGTGTTGGAAAAATCTGTCATGAGAACAAATTTATTTAATTTAATGTTCTCAGCAGTAAAAATTTATTTATATTTCTATTTTTTAAAAATCTTATTTCGGAAAATATCGGACATTCATTCAAATTTTTGTCCTCGTCTTTTATGTATATTCATTTTCTTTTGGGTTGTTTTGGAACTTCGTTCATTATTCAATTGTTAATTCCATCGAAATTATTCAAATATACTTATATTTTCGAGTATTTTGTTCTAAAAAAAATTTTTTTTTTTATAGATAACATTTACAGCATATCAAATTTCTCAAATCTAAAGGTATTTCTCATGAGAACATGAGAACCCCAGATTTCTAACACTGATTCCACATTCTTTATAATATTCAAATTTCACACCAAAGTTGTAAGTTAATTATATTTTTTCCAATTCCTAGTTTTGTCAAATTTCGTCATTTTCGCTATTCGTCTTTTTTAAATTTTCGGCAAAAGTAGAAACTAGAGTTTCAACCTTCGTACTGAAACTCCTAGGTTTTGTCTATCAACCATAAATAAGACTGCAATATAGTAGGGCATTTTTTTAATTTGATGAATCACGACAATTACTTTCTTAATTGGATGAGTCATGATACAATTAAGCCTTTGCTTTTTAAATTTAAAATTGTAATTAAATCGAGCTATTATGTACAATACGTTCTAGCAATTTCGGTTTGTCATGACAAGCAAATAATTAGGAGTAAAAAAATTGATATACTTGCACATGTTGACATAGGTAAACTAACTGGAGCTGATGATGGTAATTTGATTGTTGTTTTATGAATAGCGGTAATATCAGAATAAGTATTTGGAAACAAGCATAAAAGCTATTGAATGTGATAGATGTTTAATGATATTTTAAGTTGTTCCTTGAGATGCTAATTGTTTGGCATTTGAACATTGGAATATCAAGATTTTATGGATTTCCAAATATGTCAAATTTGTGTAAATTTAATAATATATAAAATTATTTGTATGCTTGAATTTTTCACTTATAGTCAAAAATTTTTATTTTTGCTTTCGATAATATAAACAGAAATAAAACTTAAGTTATTAGTAATTTCCGATAATTTGAACTAAAAAAAAAAAAAGGGATTCAATTTTAATACATTATAAGAACATAAAAATCAACTATTCCTCATGTGAATTTTAAAAACATCGTTTTTTTTTTTTTTTTTTTGCACAAAAATTATTAAGCCTGAAAAAATTTAAAAACTTATCTGCTATGTATTGAAAATTATAAAAAATAGCACATTAACTATATATGTCCTAAACTAGAAGTTTAGCAATAAATTTTAAAAGATAACCAATATTTATGTGAAGAACTTTTGATATTATCCTTTTTTCTTAATTATTCATAAAATATGCGATCGATATTTTTCAATATTTTCTCATCCTCATGACTAATTTGGTCACCATAAAAATACAGGTACAGGGACCCTAAGGTAATATTTTTACGAAAAGCTTTTACTAATGCATCTATTCCTTCGGAGGTAATTTGTTAAAAGAAAGATTTAAAGAAGCTAGAGTAGTGTTGACACAAAGTGCTTCTGCGAATGCTTTTCCTCCTTCAATACCAATATAATTATCTCCAAGATTTAACTCAGTTAAAGTTGTGTTCTTGTAAAGAGCCCTGCTATTGCTTTTCCTCCTTCATTACCAAAATTATTATAATTAAGATCTAAATACATTAATGTGGTGTTTTATGAAGTGCCATTGCTAACGCATTTTCTCCTTCAATACCGATATTATTATCGCAAAGCTTTAAATAAGCTAAAGTAGTGTTTTTTTAAGAACCTTTGCTAATGCTTTTTTCTCCTTCAGTACCAATCTTATTGCTACCAATATTTAAATAAGTTAAAGTAGTATTGTTGCAAAGTGCTTCTGCGAATGTTTTTACGCCTTCAATGCCAATATTATTATTACTAATACTTAGAAAAGAGAAGTTAAAGTAATGTTTCACAAAGTGTTTTTGCAAATGCTTTTGCACCTTCAATACCAGTATTATTATTGCTAAGACTTAAAGAAGTTAAAACAATGTTCTTGCGAAGAGCTTCTGCTAGTGCTTTTCCTCCTTCAATACCAATATTATTGCAACTGAGATTTAGAGTAGTTAGAGTAGTGCTTATGTAAAGTGCTGCCGCAAATTCCTTTCCTCTACCAAAACCAATATTATTGCCTTTAAGACTTAAAGAAGTTAAAGCAGTGTTTACATGAAATGCCTTTGCTAACGCTTTTCCACCTTCAATACTAATATTATTACTAATAAGTTCTAAATAAGTTATTGTAGTATTCTTGCAAAGAGCTTCTGCTAACGCTTTTCCTCCTCCAATACTAATATTATTACCACAAAGAGATAATGAGGTTAGAACAGTATTCTTGCAAAGAGATTTTGCCAATGCTTTTCCACCATCAATACCAATATTTTCTTGCATAATTTCTAAAAAAATTAGAGATGTGTTTATATGAAGTGCTTTTGCTAACGCTTTTGCTCCTTCATCATCAATTTTATTGCCTCCAAGACGTAAGGAAATTAAAGTAGTGTTTTTTGCAAAAAATCTCTGCTATTCCTTCGGAATCAACCAAATTTTCGTCAAGATATAGAGAAGTAAAAGTATTATTCCTACATAAACCTTTAATTAAGTCATTATTAAAAATAATTGTCGCAGCTGATGCTGAAAACGGCTGATGCTGAAATTTTAACCTACTTTGATATAAAATTTTAAAATTTTTTTGTAGTGATTTTTTCGTTTTTGTCTTATAGGGTTAGGGTGAGGTTTGGGGAAGATTTGATATTTAAAGAGTATTTGTAGATTTTAGCAGGGCTTATAGTTTCAAATCAAGATCCCAAATTTCGGCATCAGCCGTTTTCAGCATCAGCTGCGACAATAATTTTTTTGAGCAGCAATCCTCTCAATTTTTTACTTGTTCGTAGAAACATTGCAATTAATTTAATAGCATTCACAAGATTATCATTGTTATAAACTTTATCATAACCATTATAATTAAACCAATTAATAATTCCGTTATATAAATTGATTTCAATATATGCAGTATAACTCGTATATTCAAATATCGGTTTAGGGTAATTTGGAAGGAGAATTTTAAAAGGGATTTATAAAGTTTGCTCTTCTGTATTTAATACCAAAAGGCAAGTACCTATAAGTTTTCTATTATTTAATTTAACTGTTGTTTTACTCCATAATATTGGTACAATTATCCTGCACCAATGGCGGTTTACAAGAAGGCATGAATATAAGCTTTCATAATCATTTTGTAAGTTATTAAATATTTTAATAAAACTTTCGTTCGGTAATTTTATCATTTTTAAAGTTTTTGTTACGTATAAAAAAAATTAATTGCGCATCGGTATATATATATACTGTGTACGACATAAATGTTGTGAAACGTTATAACTGTCTTCATTCGAGTCGACGTAAAGTCGACAGATGAAAGGTACTAAGTAGGAGCAATGTACCCCTGAAAACAATGACAGGGCTGAATCAATTTCAGGTGAGTATGAATTAAATAACCTTCCGTATACAGTAGCTGCTAACCGGATATGAGAAGAAACTCGAATTTATGGGAAATCCAATATGGATAACAATTAAACTTAATAATAAAAGAAACTTTTGATATAGATATTTCATGATTGCGCACATGGATTCGGGTGAGCTTAATGATACTGTACAGCTAATTGTTTATTTTGGTACGAGATAATTATGCTAATAATAGCGCTATTGTTAGCATGATTCGATTAAAAGAATAATGGTACTGTTACGGCAGATCATCTAATTAATGACCGTGAAAAGTGAATAAAATTCGCATCCATCCAGTGTAGAATCCTGCCATTTGATGTTAATTTAAACTTCATACCTGCTTTATGCAGTGTGGGAGGCCACCGATTAATGCTACACATCGTTAATTCAACTGAAGTCGGAGATACCATGGGCCATTGCTGGGTGTATATCACATCTCTGTTTGTACATCAATTACGCTGATGTATGCTGCATCTTATCTGTAAAAATCGGTCAATAAAATTGCGTTATAACAACAATCTAATTGCTTTTCGTTATAATTGTATACGAGTCAGTCGACCTCTGATAATATTATAGTCGTTTTCATAAATTCTGGACAATAAAATTTTCCAATAACCGAATGATGTTATTAAGTCGAAATCAATGTTACCAATATCGACCGAAATCAAAAATTTGTTACAAAAAGCATTGAACAAATGTTAAATTAAAATAATCCAGTCTAATACGCAGTACGTATCTAAGTTGAATTTTATTGATACAGGCCTGCCGTTAACATGAATATGTGATATTAATATTTGGCAGTTATAATCATGAAAATATAATTATGAAAATGGCAGGCTCGTTTGGCTGGGGAATTGGGTCGCGAATCGTGGTAACAGAAAAATTGTAGTTGTGGCTAAGGTTGGAACGAGAATTTTGCCAGATGTGTGCAGGGCTTTGTTATAATTACTTTATTATTATATAAAAAAATATGTGCAGGGGGCTTGGATTAGTTTTTTCTTTCTTCTTTTATTTGTTTATATACAATGTCAAATTACTCAAATATTATTAGCGGTTTTCAATTTCAAATTTTTTACTACAAGTGGCGTTTTAAATAATGATGAGTCTTATTTTATGAATCAAAATAGCCTATTCTTTGGCAAATTTAGATACATTTTATACTTATAAACTAAGTTTGATTGGAGATAAGGATAAATATAATTAAGGAAATTTCTATTTGAGCTCATTCGATTATAAATGCAGATTCAGAGATCACGCAAAGTATGCACGCACGTACGTGCATAGTATATACGCAGACTATTGAAGCATGTATGCTCCCGGGGCTTAGCTGTAAAATATGCGTCAGGTTCATCAACGTAGAAATAAATTTATTGACCGACAATTATAAATATAAACCTGTTTAATCATGTTATTTGCACAGCGAAGTCAAGTTTTTTTCCACGTACTTACATAGGTACGTATGTATATCAATGATTTTTTTCTTTTAGACATCATTTTTATTTTTTGAGAAAAAAAATGATAATTTTGAACTTATATGAAAATTAGACGTTATACTATCAATGTGTAACAAATAATTAATATAGTAGAAAATCAGGCAGAAACCATTAAAACATTGTCAGAAACATCCCAAGCAAAAAAAAACGATATATACATCCCATAGTGTTATTTTGTCAAATGAATGTTGCAAACCAGTATAAAATCATGCATTTTCTTGTTATGGATATAACTTTAAAGCCTGTCTAATATTAAAAATGATTATGTATCTAGATTTGTGCATCAAATGTTGGAGCATAGAAAGCATCACTGCATGAAGGCTACATTTCCTCTACCCAAGTTTTAAAAAACTATTCACAAACTTAAATATAGTAGTTTAATTCATTAAATAAATTACATTTTAAATGAATTACCTTCACACTTATTGACTTCACTGATTGATAATTGCTTTCTGATTTGTAAGGAAATTCAAGCCTATTTGTTAGTATGAAGTTTCTAGTAAATTTATTTTCTTAGCCTTGAGCCTTATTAATTTATTCTAATTGTTATTTCTGTTACTTCAGAGGTGATAAGATATTGTTGGCATCTATTGAATATAAAAATTATCAAGAAAAGAATTAGAAAAAAACAACCTAGACAAGGTTATTATTTTCCATATTGATAACATGGGAACTTTGGCTTAGAAACATATACTGATAAAGGCTCTTGAAACGTTAAACCAATTTTCTATAAAAAAAGCTTTTTCGATATTATTATCTGAATATTGATTATCTTATAACATAAATACCCTGGATTTGAATATGTAATTTTGAAGAATAAGGTGATCAAGTGGGTTTTTTTTTTAAAAAAAAAAAAAGGTTTTTTTTCTAAAAAATTTGCAGTTGTTTTTTTTTACAAAATTTTTTTTTAAAGAATAGGGTGGGCAGCTTTTCAAAAAAAAAACAACTGGATTTCACCAACCAGCATATACAGAACCATGTCATGATTTTAAAGTCTGCCTAATATTAAATTAGCAGTTTAGAACCTTGGATCGAATATTGTAGTACAGACTAAGCATTCAAGGATTATAAGAATGCATGAATAACAAATAAATAGATATTAGCAGAATTAAATGCTCTTATTCACAAAATGAATCAATATGCCAACAACTACTTAATCATTTTTGATTCATTGTAATAGTGCTTCACTATTAAAGGCTAAATTTCTCTACTTAGATTTTTAAAAAAATTAGGTAATTTTAAAGAATAAAGTGATCAAGTAGGGATTTTTGTTTGCTTATGTTATTCTAAGTAATATGGTTCACTATGTAGTATATTTATTTAGAATAATACAAGAGTTTATAGATGCATCTAGATGGTAAAATTTTTAAATATAATACTGCTTTTTAGATAATTTTTGTTAAACATGTACTTTTTCTAATTTTTGTAATCTATTATAAGTAAACTTAAAGTTAGGCTATATAAAATTTATAAATTGGTTTTTATAACCCAGCTAGTTCATAAAAGCTAGATTTTAACTTTAAATTTTATTAAAATAAAAAATATATATTGTATATCAAAATTGAATTTTTGAATTTTCAAATCAACTTAAGTTGCAATAAAATTCTAAACTAACATAGTTGGTTAGAAATTTCAAATTTTACTTAATAAGCAGATTTTAAATAGTATTATATTTAGTAATTAAAAAAATAAAATTGAATTTTATGCCCTTGAAATTTTTAAATATGGCTGAGTTACAAGATCTTTAGTTCATAATGCACTTGAAAATTTACTAAATTTTTTGATAGCACATTTTTTAATTAATGTTGTATGACCTGTATTTATAATATAAAGGGATTATATTTTATATTAAAGCTGCTAAAGATCCATTAAATATAACTATTAGAACTATTGAAAATTATTGGCTTAAAATACATTTAGCTTGTGAAATATTAAAAACATCAACAATCAAATTTGCTAGTACATCCTCTATTACTTTATAGATTACTTCAAGATAGTTTAAACAATATTAGTTTTTAGAATTATATGAAATTTAAACCAATTTTAAATATATTTTTGCAGATTTTCTAAAAGTATATAAGTTATATTTTATAATCATTTGTCAAAGAATTGCCAACTTTTACAAGAAGAAATTTTTTCTATTTAGTTGTGACAAAACCAATTCATTACTAATAAACTTTTTAATTGCCAATCTGGACAAGGTTAGCACTATATCTATATTATTACTATATTTGGAATTGGTAATACACAAATAAGTAAACAATATTTTATAGTTATTGTATGGGTTGTAGTAAATAACCCAGTTACACACAGGTTCATATTTCGTGCTGAAGGCACAGGATTAAATATGAACCCATGTGTGTAATGGGTTATTCAACATACCCATATAATAACTATCTTATTGTATGGTGTCTGACGTAACAATCCCATGCCAATAAGCAAATTAAAAAAGCATGGTTTGTCACATAAGACCCATACAATAAGTTAGTAAATCTGATGTTGACCCTTATAAAAAGTTTTTTTTTTATACTAAGTAAATTTTATTTTTTGGCTATAAGTAAAGTTTTAGAGGGGTTCATATTTTTTCGCTAACAATCACTTCACCGACATAACATTTTACCAACAAATACTCACCAACAAGTTCATTATACTGACAGTTTGTTTCACTGAAGTTCATTTTACCGACACGTTTTTTTCAAAAAGACCCTAACTTTAGCCCTAATTCTACCTAATTCTACTCTGACCCTAACAACAATGCCAGAATTACTTTGTTAGTGAAATGAGCTTCAGTGAAATAAACTGTCAGTAAAATGAACATGTCAGTAAATAATTGTCAGTGAAATGTTAAGTCGGTAAAGTGATTGTCAATTAATTATTTGCTACCCATTTTAGAGCAGGTTCTTATAGTTTTACTGGTAAAAAAAATTATCAAAATTGGACTAGTAAATAAGAAGATATTAGTAAAAACATCTTTAAAAATCTTTAAAACATATAAGAATAATATATATACAGGCCAGGTTCAAATTTGGTAATATATTGCTTACATATTTGTTTTGCTCCAATTCCTAATATAGAAATAATACCAATCTTATCTGGATTAGCAATTAATAAATCTCAAGTTGATATATTTTTAATAACTATATAAGTTAAACTTTTCTTTAGTTCTAATCCAATTTGAATAATATTTCTTCAAAAGATATATGTGTGCAAAAAGTTTTATAAGCACAATTAGTATCAAAATAGGTAATATAAATTACAGTGACTTACTATATTATTGTGGACACTTTTTAAAAATTTATAAGTCGGGTTCTGTTAAGTAAACATAGCGCAAAATTTTTATTATGGTTTAAGCTGTTCTTAAGGCACAACATACTAAAATTTTACACGATTTCATTAGGTCATGTGGAAGTTATGCAGGAAATTCGATGAACTTCCATTTTTGGATTTGACCAAAAATCGATTTTTGGATTTTACTGGATTTTTTGCTTTTACTAAAAAATTCACTGAAGATCGTACTCATTTTGGATTAACTTAAAATTTCGCCCACATGTAGTATGACATTGTTAGACCTGTAAAAACGTATGAAACATACAACGACGATAACTCTTGACCCCGTGATCCAATTTTAATGAAACTACCACCATCGTGACCGCCTTGATGAGAGCTTTCGAATGGTACCAAAATCATTTCGATTGGACCGTTCTAGCTCATTCTAGTCTAAACTGAATGATTGGTCCTTACAAAACGTCCTACTGCGCCCAAATCTTATTGGTCGATCAATACTGCGCCACCCATGACACTGAATCGAGTAATCCTAGACATTTCAGTTAATTACAGATATGTCTGACATTGTAGACATATTAGACATTTTGGACATAACAGTTTTGACAGATATAATTACCATATCTAATATAGCTGATATTTAGGATATATGTGTTATATTTATTATCTTTATTATATTTATTATAACCATTATATTTAGCATTAGCATATATCAAATCTATCGATTATATAGATTTATTTATTTCTTATTGTATTTATTTATATTGGACAAACATGTATAAATACTCAAGGTTTTTCCTTTGCTAAAAAGCAGAGTGAATAATCTCTGGTTTATTGAATAAAGAATAAGTGAAGTAGTGTGTTTTCACTGAAATACATTTGATACAATTCTTAGTATCCTCATATACTATTAATTGTGGCCTCTTTCATAATTGCAAATCCCCCAAGCCTCTTTACAAAATACTGCCCAAATAACAGTATCCCTTCTGACTCTTGCATACCACAGTAATAAGTGTGAATTACATAAAGTGTCTCCCTGCATTAGTCGCTCCGTCTCTAGCATTTCTCTAAAGAGGTAGAAATCTAGGTTGACAAATTGGTGGTGACTGTGAGATTCACCAACTCAAAGAAGTAAGAAAACGTCAGTAGGAACCGCTTACAAATTGAAGCATTTCGGAACGAATTTTGAAGCTACTTACGTGAAACTTGGAAGGTATATAAAGGAAGACCTTACGGAACTTTTCTACTAAGCATATTATAGTAGAAAAACGCAACTCCAAAGCGCTACAGCCATTTAAATATTGAGATAACTTAATCGTTTGAAGTGAAAGCATAAGTGTTTGCATTGTGACAAACGGCTTCAAACAGGATAGAACACTAGTGAATGAATTTTGATTTTGGACAATACTTATCTAAGATAGTTCAACATCAATTCCTGCATACATATCAGCTTCTTATTGAAAAGAAAGAAGATTCTTGTGAGATTTGTTACCCTTTTACTACTACTATACCTACATCTTTTAAAAATTTTGCTAGTTGGTATAAAGAAACATTTCCTGTTGTTAATTTTACTGGGAGATCATTAGAATATTTTAATACCCTTGGAAATATTTACAAAGAATTTAACTTACCTCAACATAAGAATACCATCTTTAAGTTAATTTATAGTGTTAGATATCAAAGTTCCCCTGGCAATATAATTGACATTATTCATCTTATTGCCTTCACAGCCGTATATTCTAATTTTTTTGAAAAGAACCCTTTAAATTTAACTGACAAAGAGCTTGCTGATAGGGAACCTATTGAGGACATTTTTAAACAAATTACTCCTGGAACCCCCTATTTCTCCTTTGTATCTACTTTAGTTCATAATTCACTTTCTGAATTACCTTATTTTGGTGTTAATCTTTCTACTTTAAATCTTACCTTCAATTCTTCCTTACCCAAACCAAAGCCTATTGTAAAACCAATAGTAAAAACATTAGCAATGGCATCCAATGATGAAATTTTAGCCTACCTTAAATCCAATACCACTGGCTCTATCCTACTTAGAGTTGAACCTTTTCTTGGGGATGGGACACAAGACCCCTATACTTGGGTTGAGAGTTTTGAAAAAGCTGCATCAGCAAACAAATAGAATGCTATGCGAAAAAGAGAAGTTTTACCTGCTTTCTTACATGGAGTTGCTGATGAGTAGCAACAACATTTCTATAGTACCCAAACCACTACTGGTAACCCTAATTGGGCCGATCTGTGGACAGCTATTACCGATAATTTCAAAGCAACCTTCTGTACCCAACGCTGGAAAAATAAATAGTTAAAAGAATTGGATACCATTAAACAAGGGTTTGATGAACCTATAGAAGCCTATTATAGCAGATTCAATTGCTTGGTTAAAAGAAGTGAAATTACCAATGCTGATAGGGTTTTATTCTATTTCAAAAAGGGATTACGTCCAGACTTGCTACAAATTGTTTCTATGCATAGTCCAGCTAATTTAGCTGCACTCCGCACTTTGGTACAACACTATGAACAGGGCAAGGATTTTGCTGCCAATGCCCAACCTAAGAAAGTCAGTCCAGCTGGCCTTGAAAAGGATATTGAAATTTTGACCAAGCAAATGCAACAAATAACTATCAACTACGCCACTATTGCATCAGCTCTATCCGCTCAAACTGAGGCTACCAAGTCTCCAAAATTTCAGCCAACTTCCCAATTTAGGCCGAACCGCAACCAAGCATACCAACCCAGAAAAACCAACTACAATTGCTATGCATGTGGGGAATATGGACATGCTGCTAGAGATTGTATGTCAGAAAGAAAAACCACCTATGAGCAACGAAACCAAATGAACAAACTCCAATTTGTAAAAAGAAGGAATATTAATATGGTTGAAGTTGAAGATGACGATGACTACTGAGAGGATGAAGTTTATATCACCCACCCACCTCGAGCTTCCCCTTACAGTACCAACCATAAGGAACAAAAGGAAAAGCAAAGGTTATCTGAATCTAAAAAAGAGTTGAACCTACGCAACAGGACTGTTACTCCCTCACAAAACTTCAATCCTGAACCCGAACCTATTGAAATCGATACCCCAATCAAAATTGCAAAGCCTACAAAACGAACTCCTGTTAAAAGATTACCATCTGTTATTGATGAGCTTGAACCCTATAATATCGCCAATGATATTCTAAATACCAAAGTTAGTATGACTATTGGACAAGCACTTCAACTGCCTACCCAACGGAAGAATTTGGCCCAGGCTCTAAAGCAAAGAACTACAACTACTGAAGCTAACCATGTCAAGCCTGAAAGAAATCGAAAAACTGTGGCAATGTGATGTCATGTACGAATCAAAGGGAACCCTGTTGTAGCTATACTCGATTCTGGTGCTGCAATAAGCATTATTACTAGAAAATTAATAGAAAAATTGAGACTACAACCTGACTGGGACTCCAAAACTATTGTGATCACAGCAAATGGAGACAGAGCTAAAGCTCTAGGAATCATCGACAATATTAAAATTGTCTTACAGGATATTGCTATCCCTATCAATTTACAAGTAATTGAGTCATCTGACAAGACTCTTCTCTTGGGAACTGATTGGTTTAACAAATCCTGAGCTAAACTTTACTTTGGTGCTCATACCCTACATATTCGTTATCTCGGGAAGCAAGCAACTATCAATACTACTCATGTCACTATATCAAGACCAACTAACAATAGTGATGAGTTTGAGGATGATGAATGGATAGAAGAACTGGAGAATGAGGAAGAAGAAACCTTCATGTCTGACCTTTCTGATGACAGTTTTACCACTTCCTTTAACAACTTTTCTAAAGAAGAACTGTATGAAAACCCATAGGAAGATCTTATTCAAGAAAAGAATCCTGCTACCTATCTAACAGGAGTCATGACTGCTGAAGTAGAAGATCCTATTGTCCCCAATATGAGTGAAAACCTAACTAAAAGTGAAATTACCAAAGCAAAAGAAACTTTAATGAACAACTGGGATATATTTGTACAAAATATATCTGAAGAAGGACAAACTATGGAGCTAGGACAAACCAATATCATTTGTCACCAGATTGATACCGGAAGGGCCAGGCCTATTAAACAAAGAGCATACCGGGTTGCTCCTGATGAACAAGCTTTTCTTGAAAATGAAATTTGTGCTATGGAACAGTGAGGAGTTATCCGAGAATCTGTTAGCCCTTGGTCTTTACCTGTTGTTCTTGTATCTAAAAAGGGCGGAAAGAAAGAATCTGTACTGACTACAGAAAGCTTAATGCCGTTACTGAAAAAGATGTTTACCCTCTACCCAATATTGATGAAATATTATCTGTGTTTGAAGGAGCCCAATAGTTTACAAGTCCTGATCTAGCAAGTGGCTATTGGCAAGTAGCTGTGCAAGAAGAAGACAAAAAGAAAACTGCATTTATTACTAAGTTTGGAACCTATGAGTTCAATGTGATGCCCTTTGGACTCTGTAACACCCCTGCCACCTTTCAAAGGTTGATGGATCAATTATTACGTCCTTTCAAAAATCAATTTGTTGTAGTCTATCTAGATGACATTACCATCTATTCCAAAACTTTTGAAGAACATATTTACCACCTTCAAACCATTTTCAATGTGTTAAGAGAAGCAAACCTAAAACTAAACTTGGAAAAATGCTTCTTTTTATTAGAACAAATTAAATTTTTAGAACATATTGTGAGCAGAGAAGGAATTNAACTTAGAAAAATGCTTCTTTTTATTAGAACAAATTAAATTTTTAGAACATATTGTGAGCAGAGAAGGAATTGCACCTGATGAAGGAAAAATTAAAAAGATTAATAATTTTCCTATTCCTACCACTGTGCGCCAAATAAGAAGCTTTTTGGGACTAGCATCTTATTATAGAAAATTTATTAAAGGATTTTCTAAAATTGCCAAACCTTTGAACAAACTATTGCAAAAAGACGAACCTTATATTTGGACTGCTGATCAAAATGAAGCCTTCCTTACTCTAAAAGAACATTTGATTTCTGCACTAATTCTTTATTATCCCGACTTCCAAGAACCCTTCTATATTCATACGGATGCTTCTAATTCAGGTCTAGGAGCAGTGCTTGCTCAATTAGACATTAATAAAAAAGAATATGTCATCGCCTATGCAAGCAGAAGTTTAACAAAAGCAAAGCGTAACTACTCAACTACTGAATTGGAATGCCTGGCAGTTGTATGGGCTGTTGAGCATTTCCACCAATATCTTGGAGCCAAGTTATTTTATTTGGTAACCGACCATGCAGCTCTGAAGTGGTTGAGAACTACCGCCTTGAAAGGAAAACGTGCTCGTTGGATTATAAGGCTTGCGGCTTATAATTTTACTATCATATATCGTCCTGGAAGAAAGCATACTAATGCTAACACACTTTCTCGAATGTATGAGGAAGATATTAATATGATGAAAATTGAAGAAGAAGAAAATTTGCGAACAAAACAAGAAGCCTTCTAAACCACAATGCAGAAAAATACTATTGCTCTAAAAAAGAACGCAATGCAAATAGAAAGTACAAACTCTTGGAGGACTTACTATTCTCATCATTTGAAAAAGTGAATTACTCGCTGTGAAGCCAACTTTCTTGGGGATTATATCCAAAACCAAGTATGGAAAACAATAAAACCCCAACTCCCTATAGTTGCTGAATATAATTTGGAACCGTGCCAGAACTTCCAATGTACTTCTACTGGGTTCATCTTTGACGATATTCCAAAGCATAACTGGAGTTATATTGAGTTCTTAAGCACAAAATTTGGAACTAAAAAGAGGGAAAGAGTATATTTATACTTAATTGGCATGGCCCAGATGCACAATGTTGGTACAAAAACCTTCTATATAGGTCAAAAAGTTGGTGTAAGCAATGCTATACTGACTGTCTAATCTGGAATGCTCTAAAGCAAATACCTATTAAAAAATTAGCTATTTGCTATAAAGAAACCTCTATACAAGAAGAAACTGAACCTATGGAATTATTTAGTATCTCAATAGAAGAACCTCATGAAGATGGAAACTATCCTACCACTGATGACTTCTTTTCAGAAGATTCTTGGAGTGATGTTGAATCCCTTCCAGAAGAAGTGGCCTACCCAATGACCTATAATCTGTCCATGGAAGAGATAGAATTACTCTGCCAATATTTAGTATATAAGGCAGATACTGTTACCTTCTTTAATCAACGAAGTCACATAGAGTTTAATGATATGATGAATACTCTCAAAGTGGATTATACAAGTGAATTTGAGAAATATGAAGGAGCTATAAAATGGAGACGAAAATATGATCAAGAAGAAAACAAAATGAGATGGAACTCAAAGAAAAAGCATCTGAAGTTCCAACGGAACGGAATCTAAACATAGTTAAATGGACATTACATGATGAACTATCCCCTACCCTTCTTGAAAGCATTCGACCATATGAACAAATGACTTTCTCATTTGAAGGAATACAATATGATAACCAGTTATGTACCTGGTATTATATTGAGCATATTAGTGAGCGATTTTGTACCAAACATAGTAGAAAAGTCTTACTAGAGATTGGAAAGGTCCTATTGCCCAATGCTGGTGTGGAAACAAACTCTATAGTCTCTGTGAAGAATGCCCTCTTTGTCATATTGAACTACGACTCTGGGTAACAATCAAAAGCTATTCTATTAAAGAAATAGTGAAGAGCTATTGGCCAACCCCAAATGAGGAAGGGGATATGGTCCTATCAGAAGGATCAGCTGTATTTAATAACTGGTGTCATTATACCGATGATTGGCCTATAGAAGAAACAATGCCTGCAAGTGAAAATTGGCCTGAACTGGCTACAAATTCTGACACAGCCATATGGAGCCTACCTGATACATATACCTGAGAAACTTCTAAGAATGAGCCAGAACTTCTGACTACTGCTGAAGAATCTACACTCTTACCAACCAACCCAATCCCCTGGTGGTTACCCCACTAGAGACCTCTAGCGAAGCCAATCTACTTGAACATAATAATTATTCTAAACATTACCTTTGCAACATTACTTGGTGGAAAGTTGTAAACCCCACCACTTACAACCAATAATTTTTTTTGTTATAGTATTAAATCTGACAATAATCACAATCCAGTCTAGGTAGTCAGTGTCCTAGCATTTGATAATTTATATATTTAGATATTAGTATAGTTATTTTTTTATCATGGATAGAATTCATTACCAATATTTAAAACATTATTTAGAAACTGCCCAAACCCCTGATAGTTTTAGCCCTATTCAAAAGACCAAGTTAATTTCAAAAAGCAATTATTATATAATTGTTAACGATCAACTTTATAAAAGAGATAGACGAAACAAGAAAAATCTCTTAAGGGTAATCCAACAACATGAAGTAGAACCTATTTTCTACTTAATGCACAACCACCCAATTGGAGCACATTTAGGAACAGATAAAATGTTCGATAAAATTCGAAACAAATATTACTGGCCCAAATGTTTGAACATATTAAAAATTATGTTCAATCCTGTGATGATTGTCAAAAAAAGAGGAAAATATCACACTCCTGGACCTTTGAAGCCCATACCTGTGGAAGCCCCTTACCATCGAATTGGAATTGATTATGTGGGACCCCTTCCAGAAACCACTAGAAAAAATAAGTTTATTATTGTGGCCACTGACTATTTAACTAAATGGCCAGAAGCAAAAGCTGTACCAGCTGCAAATGCACAAGTGGCAGCCAATTTTATTTATGAAGATATCATCTGTCAACACAAATGCCCTGCATACTTGCTCTCTGATAGAGGAAGACATTTTCTAAATAAACTTGTACATACCTTGGTACAACGATTCCAGATTAAACATCTCTTGTCTACGCCATACCATCCACAAACAAATGGACTAGTCGAATGCTTTAATAGAACACTTTGTGAATCTTTAGCAAAACTTGTCACCAAAGACCAAGAATGGGATACCCTAATTCCTTCTGTATTGTTTGCTTACCGTACTGCAAAACAGGCAACTACCAAATTTACTCCCTTCTATTTGACCTATAGAAGAGAAGTCAAGTTTCCTATTTTCATACAAGAAACAATACTTGAAGAAAACATGTTAGACAGGTTATTTGGGATAGTTGAAGAACTACCTAAAGCACATATAAAAGCAAAAATGAACATTACCAAAGCCCAACAAAAACAAAAATTTTATTGGGATAAAAAGCACAAAAAAGTTAGG
>QKWP01000028.1:652035-728129 GCA_003550325.1 Gigaspora rosea
TACCACTGATGACTTCTTCTCAGAAGATTCTTGGAGTGATGTTGAATCCCTTCCAGAAGAAGTGGCCTACCCAATGACCTATAATCTACCCATGGAAGAGATAGAATTACTCTGCCAATATTTAGTATATAAGGCAGATACTGTTACCTTCTTTAATCAACGAAGTCACATAGAGTTTAATGATATGATGAATACTCTCAAAGTGGATTATACAAGTGAATTTGAGAAATATGAAAGAGCTATAAAATGGAGACGAAATATGATCAAGAAGAAAAGCAAAATGAGACGGAATTTAAAGAAAAAGTACCTGAGCTTCCAACAGAATGGAATCTAAATATAGTTAAATGGACATTACATGATAAACTATCCCCTATGCTTCTTGAAAGCATTCGACCATATGAACAAATGACTTTCTCAACTAAAGGAATACAATATGATAACCAGTTCTGTACCTGGTATTATATTGAGCATATTAGTGAGCGATTTCGTACCAAACATAGTAGAAAAAGCCTTACCAGAGATTGGAAATGTCCTACTGCCCAATGCTGGTGTGGAAACAAACTCTATAGTCCCTGTGATGATTCCCTCTTTGTCATATTGAACTACGGCTCTGGGTAACAATCAAAAGCTATCCTATTGAAGAAATAGTGAAGAGCTATTGGCCAACCCCAAATGAGGAAGAGGATATGGTCCTATAGAAGGATCAGCTGTATTTAATGACTGGTGTCATTATAACGATAATTGGCCTATAGAAGAACAATGCCTGCAAGTGAAAATTGGCCTGAACTGGCTACAAATTCTGAAACAGCCATATGGAACCCACCTGATACATATACCTGGGAAACTTCCATGAATGAGCCAGAACTTCTGACTACTGCTGAAGAATCTACACTCTTACCAACCAACCAAATTCCCTGGTGGTTACCCCCACTAGAGACCCCTAGCGAAGCCAATCTACTTGAACATAATAATTATTCTGAACATTACCTTTGCAACGTTACTTGGTGGAAGATTGTAAACCCCACCACTTACTACCAATAATTTTTTTTTAGTTATAGTATTAAATCTGACAATAATCACAATCCAGTCTAGGTAGTCGGTGTCCTAGCATTTGATAATTTATATATTTAGATATTAGTATAGTTATTTTTTTTTTATCATGGATAGAATTCATTACCAACATTTAAAACATTATTTAGAAACTGCCCAAACCCCTGATAGTTTTAGCCCTATTCAAAAGACCAAGTTAATTTCAAAAAGCAATTATTATATAATCGTTAATGATTAACTTTATAAAAGAGATAGATGAAACAAGAAAAATCTTTTAAGGATAATCCAACAACATAAAGTAGAACCTATTCTCTACTTAATGCACAACCACCCAATTGGAGCACATTTAGGAACAGATAAAATGTTCGATAAAATTCGAAACAAATATTACTGGCCCCAAATGTTTGAACATATTAAAAATTATGTCCAATCCTGTGATAATTGTCAAAAAAGAGGAAAATATCGCATTCCTGGACCTTTGAAGCCCATACCTGTGGAAGCCCCTTTCCATCGAATTGGAATTGATTATGTGGGACCCCTTCCAGAAACCACTAGAAAAAATAAGTTTATTATTGTGGCCACTGACTATTTAACTAAATGGCCAAAAGCAAAAGCTGTACTAGCTGCAAATGCACAAGAGGCAGCCAATTTTATTTATGAAGATATCATCTGTCGACACAGATGCTCTGCATACTTGCTCTCTGATAGAGGAAGACATTTTCTAAAAGAACTTGTACATACCTTGGTACAACGATTCCAGATTAAACATCTCTTGTCTACACCGTACCATCCACAAACAAATGGACTAGTCGAACGCTTTAATAGAACACTTTGTGAATCTTTAGCAAAACTTGTCACCAAAGACCAAGAATGGGATACCTTAATTCCTTCTGTATTGTTTGCTTACCGTACTGCAAAACAGGCAACCACCAAATTTACTCCCTTCTATTTGACCTATGGAAGAGAAGCCAAGTTTCCTATTTTTACACAAGAAACAATACTTGAAGAAAACATGTTAGACAGGTTATTTGGGATAGTTGAAGAACTACCTAAAGCACATATAAAAGCAAAAATGAACATTACCAAAGCCCAACAAAAACAAAAATTTTATTGGGATAAAAAGCACAAAAAAGTTAGGCGGATTTTTCAAGAAAATGAAATGGTTTTGTTATATGATGCAGCAAGGGATAAACAGTATACAGGGAAATTACTACCAAAATGGCTGGGACCCTATTTTATACACAAAAAAGTCGCCCCTGATGTGTATCAGTTGCGCCAAATGGATGGACAAATTGTAAATACACCCTATAATGTATATATACTAAAAAAGTATTATCACCGTCAATCGTGGCAGCCACATGTGGTAATACAACAATAATACTGCAATATAAGGCGCCCTACCTCCTATTCCCACGCCCTTACCTTTGAAAACATGTCAGATCGATTCCAGACTGTATTTGTGGATATTTTGCAGACTGAACCTCAAGTTGTTCCCACTATACCACATCCTAGTAACTCTAGTATGTCATTAATGACTAGAGTGACAAAAACATATACCAAACTCCTAAGTGTGGGGTCTAGTAGAAGAAAAAGACAATTGGTATATGCATATTATCTAGGAGAATTATTGCAGGAGGAACCAGAAACTCCTGAGGAGCTGAGAGCATGCAGAAGAAGGATTACTGCATACTATTATAAGGCAGCTATTAGAACTTATAATATTTTTAAAGACTTTGGAGTAGACCAACTTCAAAGGACTACAAGGACAACTCTCAGGATGATAAAAGAACTCCCTGAAGCAGACTATCAAGCCCTTGTTGACTGAGATTCGCAGGAGCTCATAAATAAGTGGAGGAATGTTGTTAGACCTGTAAAAACGTATGAAACGTATAACGACGATAACTCTTGACCCCGTGATCCGATTTTAACGAAACTACCACTATCGTGACCGCCTCGATGAGACCTTTCGAATGGTACCAAAATCATCTCGATTGGACCGTTCTAGCTCATCCTAGTCAAAACTGAATGATTGGTCTTTACAAAACGTCCTACTGCGCCAAATCTTATTGGTCGATCAATACTGCGCCACCCGTGACACTGAAATATCGGACATTTCGAGTAATCCTAGACATTTCAGTTAATCACAGATATGTCTGACATTTTAGACATATTGGACATTTTGGACATAACAGTTTTGACAGATATAATTAACATATCTAATATAGCTGATATTTAGGATATATGTGTTATATTTATTATCTTTATTATATTCATTATAACTATTATATTTAGCATTAGCATATATCAAATCTATCGATTATATAGATTTCTTTATTTCTTATTGTATTTATTTATATTGGACAAACATGTATAAATACTCAAGGTTTTTCCTTTGCTAAAAAGCAGAGTGAATAATCTCTGGTTTATTGAATAAAGAATAAGTGAAGTAGTGCGTTTTCATTGAAATACATTTGATACAATTCTTAGTATCCTCATATACTATTAATTGTGGCCTCTTTCATAATTGCAAATCCCCCAAGCCTCTTTACAAAATACTGCCCAAATAACAGTATCCCTTCTGACTCTTGCATACCACAGTAATAAGTGTGAATTACATAAAGTGTCTCTCTGCATTAGTCACTCTGTCTCTAGCATTTCTCTAAAGAGGTAGAAATCTAGGTTGACAACATCGTGCCAATATTATGCCGTATAAAAAAGGCTAGGTTTGTATGACAGATCGGTATAAATTATACGTATCCTTTTTTTTCTCACAAAACAATGGGTGGTTGTAAAGACTTAACAGAAGACCAAAGGGGAGCAATAATTTATGGCCACCAACAAGGTGATTCAGTTCGTACTATCACAGGAGCTGTTGGGTGCAGCAAATCTGTAGTACAAAATATTATTCAGGAGTATCGTCAAGTAGGGGCAGAGGCAAAAAAAAAAGACCTGGACGTCCTAGAATTCTTTTACTTACTGACCACAAAAACCTAAAAAATTTAGTAACTGATAGCAATCGATGTCTCAATCTTACCCAAATTACTAACCTTTTTAACCACCAAAATCAAAAAATTTCTAGAAGTACTGTGCATCGTGCTTTGCACGGTAAAAAATTGAAATCATGTATTGCCACTCAGAAACCATTGATTTCTGATGAAAACAAACAAAAAAAGTAGTGGCAAAATGGGAGTTCTAGGACAGAAACCTGGGACAGAATCCAAATTGACCTTCTAGACCCTTCTACAGGCCCTTCTAGATATATTTAATCAAATAACGAATTCAAGCTCTAAATTATGCTAGAGCTAATTCCTGTTAATTTACTCTCATTATACCTAGATTTGGGATTCCAATATTAAGGAGTACATTGTCTTTGTTAACGTTCTGGCTATGTTTTTAATTCCAAACAAGATAACAAAACAATTATGCTACCTTGCTTGCCTTGAAATGAGCAGAGAGCACCGAGGACCAAAGTGTCTGAGTGTGCTTCTCTGTGAGCACATTCAAGCCTAAAATGCATACTATTTTCTATGTTATCCTAGAATTAATTCAAAAAGCGATTAAAAACTATCTAGCAAAGGACAAAAATATTACCGAAAATGGGGCTTGCCCCATTTTTGGTAAGACTTTTTGTTTCCTATACCCAAGTCTTACCAAAAAGTCTTACTGAAAATATTAATCCGACAAAGTCTTACCAAAAAGTCTTACCAAAAAAAATTTAACACGGCAAAGTCTTACCAATAAGTCTTACTAAAAATCACTATCTTTCCTGAGTTTTTTAAGGCTTTATTACACAATCTGTTATAATATTGGATCACATAATAGCCCTTAACATGTAACGGACACCGCTCTGAACTCGAGCCAGTGGGCTTACTACATTCACTACACAGAACGTGTACCTTAGGTTTCCAATGAAAGTGGCACTCTTCGAATTGTATGCAAGACCTACTGCAAGCCTCACCATTATTGTGTAAATATGGGCAAGAATATTCTCTGATCATTTTTGCTTATAGGGGAAAATAATTAATTAAAGAAAAAAGTCTGTAAAGGTATTATATATCCCGGTAAGTTACCATCATCAAGGGAAATAATTAAAATAAAAAAATTTTATAAAGTATTATATACAAATCAAGATGGCTAAAGGCAAAAGAATTTGTAATAGATGTGGTTATAACTTTGCAACACCACATAAACTTCGTGATAATTTAGAAAGAAAATTCAAATGCAAACCAATTTCACAAATTACAATTCCCCAAGGTATCCCCCTCCTGTTACCCATATTCGAGGAAGAGATCGAAGACGAGAAGTAACAAAAAGAAATAAATCACAATCCCCAATACCAAATTCCAAATCAAGATTTAAAAGCCAGTTCAGGCCTAGCAACCCAAGCATATAGAGAAGAAATAACCTCCCAGAACGAAGTTCAAGAGGAAAAATATGCCCCAGAAAGCCATTTTCAATCGATTTACGAAGTAGAAAATAGGGTCATAGAAAAAGAGCCACCCACAAAAAATATAGAATTTTTTGAAAGAAGACCTGACCCCGATAGACAACATCAAAATTCTAAATCCATAACGGTATGGGAGGGCATCGTGCCATCAAACAAAAACTCAGCATATTTATTTAATAAACGTCAATACAATACAATAAAATATGCAGATGCACCATACATGCCCCAACTCATGGATTCAGCACGAAACGCAATTACAGATGTCCTCAAAAAAGACTTCACAAAAAGGACCAAATAAAATCGGCATTAGTTATAAATGCCATATACATAAAATATGAATATAAAGGAATCAGTAATACGGTCGATATAAAAAACTATAATACAAGTTATCACCACCCGTATCATAGAAGCAATATGCATGTACTCCTTTCAAAAAATGATATAGACCAGTATTTAATACAATCTGTCGGGGAAATCGATGAAAAGATTGAGGCATATATGAAGGAAGGGTCTGGCAAAATTCTTCTTAAATTAGAAATGATATTAATTGAAACATATACACTTTATTGATCCAATGGAGGTTCCTATATTCCCACCCCAAAAAGCTAGCCAATACAAAGTGTACTATCAATCCAGACAATCAAGAGCTAATTGATCCAGAAACAAATATCTTATCAGAAAAATGTCTTCAAGGGGCATTAGGAGTTTACTTTGCCTATCAAGATGGAAATACAAAACATCTTGAACGAATCTTCTGAGCTAAAAAACTCAAACCCTATTTAGATAGCATCAAGCTAGATAGGATTCCTATGCCTACCCCAGTTTGTTCACATATATTTAATAAGATTGAAGAAATGAATCCTGATATCTCTATTAATGTCTGGGAATGGAAAGAAAAATCAGCTACCCCCAAACCGGTAATAGCTAGCAAGAACTATAATAGACAACATATTATTGACCTTATGGCTCTTACAGATATTACTAAATCTGAAGAAGATAAATACAGACAAAAAAACCACTTTCTTTGGATTAAGAATATAAATGGGCTAGTTTTTAGAGATACTGCTCATCATGGCAAAAGATATATTTGTAGAAAATGCACTCAAAGTTTTTCTACAATAAAGGCTTTAGATCATCATCGAAAGCACTGTTTCAGTTTGGGGGAAGCAACTCAAGAAGTCAAATTACCTATCAAAGGTGTCAATGATTTTGAAAAGTTTAAAAATCATGCCCAGATGATTAATGCTCCATGTGTAATTATAGCAGACTTTGAGGCAGACAACAAGAAATGAGATTATTCTGGAGGTATAATGAAACCGGTATCAGAATATGGAGGACAAATGCGTAAACTTATAGAACAGAAAGCAAATAGCTTTTGTTATCTAGTCCGCTGGATTAATACTGGAGATATATGGGGGCCTTTTCTATATCGGGCAAAAATGCTACACAAGAATTTGTCCGAAGAATCGATAAGGAGTTGGTTGAAATTAATAAGGTCTTAGCCATTAAGCATGATTGAATTATAACTGAGGAAGATAAAAAAATATTTGCTAAAGCCAATACCTGTTGAATATGTAAAGAAAAGCTTGCTATAGACAATAAGGTCTGGGACCACTGTCATATAACAGGCAAGTTTCGAGGACTCGCCCACAATGCATATAATCTCAAACTCCAGATTGAAGCATAGAAAACACCAATTCCAGTTATCTTTCATAATTTTCGGGGCTATGACTCCTACTTGGTCTGTGAATCTGTAGGAAAATCTGTTAATGCACATCAGATAATAGTAATTGCAGAGACTTTTGAGAGATATAAAATGATGAAGGTAGGCCAGTAAAATATATAGATAGCAAGCAGTTTATGAATAATAGCTTGCAAATCTTACGAAAAATTTGGGTACCAATCATTCTATTACAAGCCAGTACTTTAAAAACTATACTTAAGATCAAATTTCTCTAGTATGTCGCAAAAGAGTTTATTCCTATGAATATATCAATTTACAAGATAGATTTTTCGAGACTGAGCTTCCACCAATTCATGAATTTAGTACATATCTTCATGGAAAAATTAGCCAAAAAGATTATGAGCATGCCCAAAAAGTATGAAAGGAATTTAAATGCCAAAATCTAGGTGAGTATCATGATCTTTATCTTAAAATTGACGTACTTAGCTTGGCAGATATCTGGACCCAATTCCGAAAGACATGTATACAATATTATGAACTTGATCCTAGTCATTATGTCTCTGCACCGGCTTTAGTATGGGATGCTATGCTTAAAATGACAGGAGCCAAGATCGAGCTCTTTGTAGATATAACTATGCATGATTTCATAGAAGAGGCTAAACGTGGAGGAATAGCCATAGCCTGTAAGCGCTATTTCAAAGCCAATAATCCTAAGATGAGTGAGACATTTAACCCATCTAAGCCTATAACCTGGATCTTATATGTTGATACAAATAATCTTTACGGCTGGGCCATGAGTCATTATCTGCCTATCGAAAATTATCAATAGAAGGTAAGCCGTAAATATCTTGAAGATAATCCAAATGAGCAAAAAAAATATCTTGAAAAGATTCTTAATACCGAGGCAAATTCTCTACGAGGTTATTTCCTAAAAATTAATGCACATTTTCCTCTAAAGACCCATGATTATTTGAGTGATTTACCCCCAGCCGTAGAGAATATGGCAGTAAGTAAAGATATGTTGTGTCCCTATACCTCAGAGCTTGTAGATAACTTGGATAGAGAATGGTTTTTAGCAACAAAAAAATTAGTTTCCCATCTTGGTCCACAAAAAGATTATGTTATCCATTACCAAGAGCTCCAAACTATGTAAAATTAGGTATGGTTGTAGATGAGGTAATAGAAATTCTATCATTGACCAAACTAACTGACTTGCCCCATATATAGCCTTTAATACGGAAAAGCGACAAGGCGCTAAGAATGCTTTTGAGAAAAATTTCTTTAAGCTCATGAATAATTTGGTATATGGCAAAACTATGGAAAATGTTTGCAAATACCAAGACGTCAAGCTCATAGCTATGAATAATGAGCAAGATGATAAGAAATTTATTATGCAGATTCGTAAACCCTCTTTTAAATATGCCAGACAACTGGGAAATACATTTGTAGGAGCACATATGGGAAAGGCCACTATAACTCTCAACAAGCCTATTATTGTCGGAGCATCAGTCTTGGGCCTTAGCAAGCTTCACATATACCGCTTTTGGTATGGATATGTAAAAGAGAGATATGGTAATAATGCCCAGCTCGGATATAAGGATACAGACACATATATGTTTCAAGTTGAGACTGAGGATATCTATAAAGACATGGCAGAGCGACCTGATCTTTTTGATCTTAATGATACTAAGACTATTGGGCTTTTNTGAGGATATCTATAAAGACATGGCAGAGCGACCTGATCTTTTTGATCTTAATGATACTAAGACTATTGGGCTTTTCAAAGATGAGACTCCCAGCAATGTAATTACAGAATCTTATCATATCCGGGCCAAGTCATACCACTATGTCTTAGCAGATAAGTCTACAAAGTCTAAGCATAAAGGAGTTAGTAAAAAAGGTATAGATGAGATGGCTAAAAATACTTATCCAGAGAATAATTCACCTATGTCCCAAGTTTATCGAGACGGTCTATTTGGTAATAAAGTATTCTATGCCAAAAATATAGGTATCTGGTCAAAGGATCATATATTATCTTTAGTCGAATCAGAAATGAAGGCCCTATGCCCAATCGATACTAAGTGCTGAATCTTATCAGATGGAATTACCTCTTTGCCATATTTTCATTGGCGTAATAAAGCTTATAAGAATATGGTCAAAGCTGGTATACCCCATGAAGAGGCCAAAAAAAGAGCTATATGGGCCAAGCTCCCAGAGAAGTATCAAAACAAATATACGTCTCACATAGCTAGCTCATTGCCATAAACTAGACTAGTGATACTGTATATATAGCAGACCATATACCAACATAAAATATTTCCACTGCCTTCTTGCAATGTTTGCACGAAGCCAGATATAAATAGTCAAAATATATTTGTTATCAATATATATATTTTTTTTTCGAGCTCTTTTTTTCTTATTTCATTTGAAAAAAATAAATTTATCACGAGAAGGTGGTATTATTATTTGAGTTAGTAGTAGGTGACCCCCAGGTCACAATATCATGTGACTACTGCGCCCTGGTGACATGGTGTCCCACCTCGGCAATTAGCTTTTATAAAAAAAAATTATTATTAATATATAATACTAAAAAATGTTACATAAGGTATGTAAATATCAAACAAGACTGGGTGCATATTATTCCCAACATAAAAAGCTAAAAAAGATAGTAAAATTGTTAAAAGAAACTATTGACTGGATAGAAAATTATATAGAAGATCGAACTGGTGTTGAGTTTGGCAAAAATTTATTAGATCCAGATTCAGATTCAGATTCGGACTTGCTTTCTGTGATCTTCAATTAAGAGCTGAGAAAAAAGCAAGCTTAAAATAATAAATACCATCTGCTTCTTCGCAAAGCCTTACTTTAGAGTAAGGCCTTAATTCGTCAACCAAATTTTTTCTAGCCCTTGATCTTTGAAATGCGGGGCAATTATATTTTTTTTCTGAATGTTCTTTTTTCGAATGAAATGAGAAAAAAGTTGCTGAAGCTCTTTCTCTTGCTCTAAATACTTAGTTAGCAACTTCTCGCTAAGATCATTAATTTCGGCCTTAGATTTAAGAGCAGAATATAGTTTTTTTTTAAGCTTTTGCTCTGTTTTTTTCGCAAGCTTGAAAAACAATATATCTGACTGAGCTGGCTTACAAAAATTGCAAGAAGGTATAGACATTGGTCATGGACTTTTCTGTATAATAAAAATATATTTGAAATAATATATATTTCTGGTTTATCCGAAACCTCCTATTTAACCTATATATCCTATATATCCTATTTATCTGATTCTTCCAGAATTTTTTTCTAGTATATTATATATTCATCCGGTATATCCGATATATCCGATTTATCCAGTATATTTGGTATAACTGGTATAATATATTTTTCTTGTATATCCTATTTAATAAATTATTTTGAAATAATATATTAGATATTAGATATTAGATATAAAAATACTACCATGCTTAGGCAACGCATGAGATGTGATGCTCCTTCTTTATCTCTAGCCGATTATGATTTTATTATTCAATGTCATAATAATATGCCAAGGACTAAAGTTTTGAATGAGCTAAAAGAAAAATATAGCATATCACAAAAACGTATTTATCAGATTTGGAGAGGCGAGAAAAAAAATAGGGTTGCTTGGGATCAACCAATTTTGGCTCGCGACTTTGTCGAGGAAAGTAGAGAAAATATTATTTCCCCGCAGATCAAAGATCAAGAGGATTCGAAAAAAGAAAATTTGGTTAATGAATTAATTCTGTCTTCAAGTGATTTATTACAAGAAGGTAGGGATCTAAATTCATTTTATAAAAAAGAAGCTATTTGAGATAAAAAAATATAGCTAAACTTAAATCTATACTAGCTAAGTAGATGATCTAGCTCGTTATAGAATAATAAAAACTTTTCACAGACCTTATTGAGAACCTCTTTAGAATTGAGAGTATCAAATAACATTTTTTCAAGTTCATCGTAACTTATAAGTTTTTTTTTTCAAAAGTAAAATTAATTTCCGGTTTAAGCATTTTTCTCTGGGACTTATGTACTGAAAGGAGTATAGTAATTACTTTATTTTTATGTATTAACTTGAATTCATGCTTAACAATAGGCTCCTATCCAGCTTGATCAAGTCAAGGTGTACCCAATAATATCCAGGGTTTATCATTATCCATAACCGGAAAGTCTTCAGAGATTGTACAACTATTTTCTCCCTGACCAACCGTAACCGAAATGTTATAAGATATGCCAGAAGACTCTAAGGAATTACTATGCCAGGGTTGGCAAATGACTTTTAACTGACATAAATGACATTGTGATATTGTCATTTGTCACTTTGTCATTTAAAAGGTAAATAACAAATGACAAAAATAGGTTATATTTAAAAATGCAAAGATCCTGAAATCATTAAGGTTTTGTATCACTTCGGGCAGTTTAGGATTAGTTAAATCCTAAAACACCCGAAGTTCTAATATATTATTTTAAATAACAAAAATAACAAATGACATATGTCTTTTGTCACTAATTTGTCATTTGTTACAAAAATTTTAAATGATATTGTCATTTGCCATCCCTGTACTATGCCATTTAACAGAGAGTTTTTTATTTTTATCTACTTCTGCTCCCAATAGTTTTATAAGGCCTTTTGAGATAACTGAGCAGTTTGCTCCACTATCTATCATGGCAGAAGGCACTTGTACAATTTTCCTAATGGCAAGCTAATCTTGCAATATATAGTAGCGACATCATTGGGAATAATTTTATGAATAAAATTAATTTCTATAGGGTTGGGCCATAAAATTTCTGCCTCTGATTGCGATCCCTCTGGAGCTGTTTGGGGCGATATATTTGTTTGCTGGGAAGCAATTCGAATTAGATCTGATATTGGTTGCAAGATATGAGAGAATATCATAGTAATTTCATGCCAGAACTTTTCTTGTTCCTTGTCTGAGAAATTCAAAGTAAAATGATTTAGAACAGGATCTTTCAATGCAATGAATTCGGCATTAATCATATTATAACTATTAATAGAAACTTCTTTAGGCTGTGTACGAGTAAATGAATCAACTATTGATTGTAAAATAGCAAAAAATGCGTTTAGGCTAATATTATCTGTAGGAATTTTAAGTAGCCTAATATCTTTACCGCTCTTTTTAACAGAAGCGGTGTTACTAGATTTTTTGCTAAAAGTTTTGGCCTGGTACTTTTGCACTTCTTTGATCTCTTGGTATCAGAATAAGTTTTTTTTTTTTATAGCATTGACTTCGTATTCTTCTGAATCGCTTTCTGAATTACTAGACTCACTAGTCCTAGAGGAATCTGATCCTGATTCATTCCATGAACGCGCCAAGGTATTGGTTTCAAGTTCATTTTCACTAGATGTCGTACTATTTTCGCTATCGCTAGAGTCTGAAGATGATTCATCTGAAATTATATGGGCATTAACATGCTTGGATGATTTCTTTTTTTGGTCTTAGATTTTGATTTTGTCTTGCGATGAGAAGATTTGGGCTTGCTAGAAATCTTTTTTATAGCTTTATTCATTTTAGTCTGATTGATTTTAAGGTCTTCTAATTGCCTACACATATCTTCCACAGGGTCATTATCTGTAACTTCAACATTCTTTATTACCGGTTTTGGGGGTAAATCGGGCTTGGGAACAGGAACAAATTCTGATATCTCTCCAAGAAGCCATTGTAAAAATTTACCCTTATTTGTATCTTGTATAATTTGAGAGGTTCCTAGGGGTTGTGGTCTATAGTCAGATTGAGATGGTTGAGAAGAAATAGATTGAGATTCTATAAATGGCATCATAGATTTTATTAAGTTTTCGACTTCAGTTTTGGTTATACCCAAATTGCTTGAATAATTGTTTTTCTATGAGATTTATCTGATGATGCTAGACCCGAATATAAATAAGCTTCAGACAATTGCTCTGTCTTATATCTTTCAATTTCTTCGAGCTCAGTGAGCAATTCTGATACGGGCCTATTAATTCTGATGCGTTGAATTTCTAATTGATTGTCAGGAGAAATGCCACGAATAAATTGTAAATGAATTTGTTGATCATCAATTCCTGCAAGCCTAGAAGTTTACGTAACTTAGAATAAAATCGACCCACAGATTACTGCCTTGGACCGTTGAACCAAAGAGCATTCGCTGTTTTTTCGCAGTGACTGTAGGATAGTTAGTTTTAAGCCAGTATATTGCCTGGCCAAGTCGAATTCCATCTGCTACTATCCCTTAGATTGTAACACAGGCAAATTTGCCTGCGTATTTTAAAATTTTTAATAAAATTTTAAATATTGATTTTAGCCATATCTTTTCTAAGTAAAAAATATTCTTTGAATTTTGTTTTAGTAACTTTGTTATAAATTTTTTTTAAAATCATTAGAAAACTTTAATATAATAAATGTTTAAAGTTCTTGTATTGGCATTTTTACTATTAAAATTTTTCTTTAGATTTTTTCAAATTTTATATGTTCCCGTCTATAAAAAAAATCTTTACTTCTAATACAAGTCTAATTTTTACAAGTTAATCATTAAAGTTGCAATAATGAAAGTTGTCATCCTTTATATAAACTACAATATTGTCTTAAGAACTATAGTTCTAAAACTAAAACTAAATAAGATCGCAAAAAAATTGTAATAAAATTTTTTAAAAAAATTTTTTCTTAAAATTATCTATTTTCAGCTTATATGTAAATATAATTTATTTTCTTATAATATAAAACCTAATTTTGCAAAAAAGTAATCCTTATTTTCAAATATAATTGTACAAAGTTTTATTTAATTATTTTAGCATTTTAAAAAAGTAAATCAGAGCTAAAAAAGTGCAAAAACGCAGGCAAATTTGCCTGTGTTCTACTACAATCTAAGGGATAGTTTGTCTGGCATTAGCATTTGGAGCATTGGGTAATCGATCTGTTGGGTGCCCATCGGCAAAAGACCAGTCTTTATCAAATACTATATGAGCTGGAATAACAATATTTCTAGCCTGGCCCACAGCGCCATGTCTTAAATTCGCTCCAAGTTGTGTTGCCGTTCGTCCCTGAGTTGCACCCAAATTGGCTTGGCCAGTATTATCTAATAAATTTTTCAATTCCCAATTCTTTCTTCGAAGAGATCTTTTATACCAATCTTTAGCATCGCCTTTGAGGCATGTTTCAAAAAGACCATGCGCTCGAACTCTATGGGCATGTCCGGCTAATACATTAATTCCTACAGCTACAAGATATGAGCGAAAAGAATCAATAAATTCTTTTGGATTCTCATCGGGATAGCTATTAAAATTTGGGGGTGGGTATCCTGCCATTCCTATTCGTTGTATATTTGGTGGGTTATTCTGTAGTGTAAAAATTTGTTGATTTAAATTATTAATTAATTGTTCTGAATTTCGGGCCCGTGTTTTCCATTTACCACATTTATTTTGTATAGTCTTACATATATTTTTCAACTTGTTGTATCGATTTGTTGTAAGATTTAAGAGATGAATAGTAATTGTTCCATCCAACTTACAATTATGTAGTTGATGATAGGCTCTTCTATTTTTGAATCTTAATGCAAAGCTTTCTAGGAGCAATTCTGATATCTGCCTTTTTTGGGTACAGATTGTGATTCGGCCATTAAGTTCTTGAGATTTAAATATTTTATGCTGTGTTCTGTGGGCCTCATAGGCCTGGTGGAGAAGATCATAGTCATTTTGAAGCGTGGCTAACTGGGTTTGTGAATCGGTAACTGGGTCTGGTAATCAGCAAACTGGGTCTGAGAAACAGCTAACTGGGTTTGCAAAGTTATTAGCTGGGTCTACAAATTTGCTACTCGATTTTTGGCATGGAATGCTTGTGTATTCGCCTGTGGATATATTTCTTGTACCAACTCTTCAAACTTATCTCCGGCTTCAGAAATTATTCTAAGATAATCTGCAATATCATCTAATATCGGGGGCTGTTGTAATTGGGCTTTGAAAATACAGTCTAATATTAGTAATATCTCGCTAAATCCTATTGTTTTGAATTCTAGCTTGATTTTCAGGTAGAGATAATGTTTGGGGAGATCGGAGTGATCCTAGTGGTTGCGCCATATCTATATTATTATACAAAGCAAGAATTTTTTCATTAAGCTTGTCTATTTCATCCTGGAAAATTGCTAACTGCTTTTCTATATAATCAATGTACTTTTCTTGGCTCTCAGAATTTTGGAGTGCCTTTTCTAACTTTTCTTTAAGATTAGAAATTTCTAATCGCAATGGATCTAGGTCCTTATCACAAATTAAGATTTCTTTTTCAAGGTAATTAATATAATCCTTTTTTGAGATAAGATCCTGTTGAAATTTGCTGACTCGATCTTGTATAGCTAATAAGGCACCTTTAAATTGCTCGATTCTTTCTCCCATTTTTTTCTTGTAGAAAAAAGATGTTATCTATTCCTATTATTCATATAGATTCTAGAGAAGGTCGAAAACTAAATATATCTACTGCTTTGCGTAAAATCTATTATCATCCTAATGGCTATTAAAGAACTATAAAAAAAATATATGAAGCCTCTTTAAAGGCTGGATATAATTTTTCTATTGATGAAGTATGTAATTGGCTTGAAAAACAAGCTTTATATCAAATTCATAGATCCCGGCCAAGATTTATTCCTAGAGCCTCTTTTAATAGTATACAAATTCCTAATGAATACCATCAAGCAGATCTTCTTTATATGCCCATGACCGAGTTAATAATATAACTTATAAATATTGCTTATGTATAGTTGATGTGGCTTCACAATTTAAGTGGGTGGTTCCTTTGGCTGATAGATTAGCTTCTTCTGTGGTCAAGGCCTTTAAAAAAGTTTATAGAAATTCTAAGTGCCCTCTTATTTGGCCTAAATTATTAATGGTCGATCCTGGTTCTGAATTTAAATCAGATTGTAAAGAATTAATGGAAAAAAATAATGTTAAAAATAAAGTTGGCACATATCATAAAAGACAAAGTATTGTTGAAAGATTTAATCGTACTTTAGCTGAAAAATTGTTTCGGTTACAGGATGCTTCTGATTTATTGTTACCTATATCTAAGAGATCGAGAGCTTGGGTTAAAAATCTTTATATAATTATTGATAACCTTAATAATTCGGTAACTAGATTAATTGGCATGGCTCCGGCAAAAGCTATAAAAATAAATCAGATTATTTTAGCATCTTCTAAGTTACGCAATGGGCCTATGAGATTTAATGAGTCTAAATTAGATTATAATACTTTGGTTAGATATTTACTTGAACCGGAAAAGCTGGAAGGTGGTTTTAAGCGAGCAACTGATATGAACTGGTCTCCCCAAGTTTATCATATTCGTGAAGCTTTGGTGCAAAAAAATCAGCCAATTTTGTATTGGCTAGAAGATGATGAGAGCAATGTCCCGAAGCGGTCTTTTGTTAGAGAAGAGCTCCAAGTTGTAAAAGATATAGAATTACTCCTCAGTGGGTGCTTACGAATTAAAAAATTTATAATATAAAAGATGCTCGTGGAATGCTTCAAGTTGGTGTTTCTCTGGTCTTTTATAAATTAATAAATTCTTCTGTTTCTTTATTGATCTGGGCTTCATCAACGAAGTGGTCTTGGGCTAATTTGTAATATAGTTTATATAATTCTATAATCGAATCAAGAATCTTTGGATCTCGCCTATACTATGATTTGTAGTTATTCATAATTTCATTATATTTGTTTTTATTGGGAAATATTGTCATAGCCAAATTTTGTATATATTCTTCTGGGTCTTCTGCCTGGTGTAATTTTTTAATTCTTTCTTTATAATTGTGTATGAACTTGCCGTCTTTTGGTTTTCTATAATAGAGGCCTGCTTTGATTACATTAATTAAAGCTTGCTCGACGTCTTTGTATGTGGGCTTGGTTGCAGTGAATAGATTTTGTGTGCTCATTGTAAAAGAAAATTTTTTTATAATATCTTTACAAACTTTTTTATTATTTTCCCTATAAGCAAAAATGATCGGAGAATATTCGTGCCCATATTTACACAATAATGGTGAGGCTTGAGGTAGGCCTTGCATGCGATTCAAAGGGTGCTACTTTTATTGGAAATCTAAGGTACGCGTTTTGTGTAGTGAATGTGGTAAGCACACTAGCTCGAGTTCGGGGCAGTGTCCATTACATGTTAAGGGCTATTATGTGATCCAATATTATAAAAGATTGCATAATAAAGCCTTAAAAAACTCAGAATATATAGTGATTTTTAGTAAGACTTATTGGTAAGACTTTGCTGGTTAAATTTTTTTGGTAAGACTTTTTGGTAAGACTTTGCCGGATTAATATTTTCAGTAAGACTTTTTGATAAGACTTGGGTATGGGAAACAAAAAGCCTTACCAAAAATAGGGCAAGCCCCATTTTCAGTAAGATTTTTGTCCTTTGCTAGATAGAGTTAAATCGCTTTGAATTAATTCTAGGATAACATAGAAAATAGTATGCATTTTAGGCTTGAATGGGCTTGCAGAGAAGCACACTCGAACACTTCGGTCCTCGGTGCTCTCTGCTCGTTTCAAGGGCAAGCAAGGTAGCATAATTGTTTTGTTATCTTGTTTTGGATTAAAAACATAGCCAAAGCATTAACAAAGACTATGTACTCCTTAATATTGGAATCCCAAATCTAGGTATAAGGAGAGTAAGTTAACAGGAATTAGCTCTAGCATAATTTAGAGCTTGAATTCATTATATGATTAAATATATCTAGAAGGGCTTGTAGAGGGGTCAAGAAGGTCAATTTGGATTCTGTCCCAGGTTTTTGTCCTAGAACTCCCATTTTGCCTTACTAAAAAGGCTTGATTGGGCTTATACACATAAAAATTGGACTGTCCGGCACTTCAAGCATATATTGTGGTCAGACAAAACCATGTGTCATCTCTTTCAGAGCTTTTGTGGTCTTGTTTGGCGTGAGTCTGGAATTTGGATTGCTTAAGTGGAACCGTAGGTCATAGCAAAGGTCGCATGTATTGGGGCTGCTTCTCCTGGTATGGGCTTGGGCCCATTGTTGTACTTAAATCCTCAGTTACTAGTGATTCTTACTTTAAAATTCTCTGTCAATATGTTCTTCCTGGCTTAAAAAAATTCCTATCAAGTAATGATCATGGTCATTCCATCTTTCAGCAAGACAATGCCAGACCTCATACTGCAGACACTGCAAAGGCATTTATTTCAAAAAATCGAATTAGATGGATAGATTGGCCCCCTCAGAGCCCCGACCTTAACCCAATAGAAAACATGTAGTCCATGGTTAAAAGGTCTCTGCGCCGCAAGCCAAATCTGGGTAATCTGAAAGAGCTGGATAGGACCCGTGCTATTAGTATATAGGTCACTGAACTAAATGCATAGCCATCTTAATAACTTATTTGGATATAAGATCTTAGATTTGCTTAAAATCAACAAAATTTTAAAAAAAGTTAGATTTTCTATTTGCGTATTTTTTAACTAAATTTAAAACAGTTAGAGATTGCAAATGCTTATTTTTGGTACTGATAGGGCATGGTTTACTACCGTAGATTCCTAAAAATAAGTTATCTTTTTTTAGATTTAAAAAATCAGAAGTAATTTTGAAGTATTATAACTTTTTAAGGAATTTGTACACAATAAGGAGGTAGCTTATTTTAGAGATATAAATCCTAAAAAGGTTTATTTATTTCAATGTTTACTTTTAAAATTTATTTCACGTACTAATACGCATTACGATGTAAATAAATACAAACAAATACCTATTTAATTATTATAATAATAATATAAATTAATTTTAAATTTTAAAAGCCATTGTAAGAGATTTAATAATCCAAATTAATGATTTTGGTACCATTCGAATCGTCTCATCGAGACGAATCGAATGGTACCAAAATCGTTAAATTTAGATTACTGTAGCACAAGATATTAATAATTTTATAATTTTTATAAAATCTTAAGATCTTGATAACCAGTAATCCGAAATTAATTATTTTGGTACCATTCGATTCGTCTTGATGAGGCGGTTCGAATGGTACCAAAATTATCAAAATCGGACTACTAGATCACAAGATATCTGCAAAAAATGATTTGTAACATATTATAATCAATCAAAATATTATAAAATTATCATCAGTCACAAGTGTCTCTTACATTTTTACCAATCATTTTGCACGTGGGAAAATAAAATGGTATAAATGGTCACAGATCACATGTCATGGGAATTTAAAATTGAATTTATCAAATACATGTTAACGTTAATGACTCTAACCAGTTTTTGAAATACTAAACCAAATTTGACAAGTATGAAAATCCGATACTACTAGATAACAAAAACAGGATATTAGATCCAGGTTGTCTATGAATTATTCACACAATTGTCAAAGTCTGTAATTAATTTTATGTAATAATATAAATAAATCTATTATAAATTTGTGTATAAATTGCGAATCGACACCTTTTTCCTTTCTTCCTTCCTACTATTATCAAATTTTCATCAATCATGATACCAGATTTGTTTGAACAAAACAAAGTGAGATGACGAAGACAAAAATACAAGAAATAAGAAAAAAATAACTATCAGAACTGGTCTTGGTCCACTAAGTAAAAGTCTTATTTTGCTAATAGAGGCTACCTTTGATCTAACCTTAAATTCAATATCAATTGATTTTAAGGAATAAAATAATCAATTGTGATGTAAATCTTAAATCTGCAATTATTGCGACATATGATGCATCATAATTTCATTATAGTTTTGTAATCGATTTATACCATGGATTAATAATTGATGTATGAAAATCGATGCATGAAAATTGAATCAAAAGGATAAAAATCTTATTTACCTTGAATTTGTCATCAATTTTTTTTTTAAAAAAAATCGACTTTTGTTCATTATACAAACTTTGTATTTTTGATAATATTAGTAAGCTGAGATATAGATAATGTTATTAACATGCGTTAATGAGTCACATCCAGAATATTAAGGTTTGTAATAGTAAACTCATTATAGAAACTATAATAATCCAAAGTGAACTAACTCAACTCTAACTGATTGTTTAAATAACAACAACAGCATATCGCCAGAATATTTAAGGTTTGTTTTTATGATAACACAAGATAAAAACATTAATGATTCCAAATGCAAACAAATTTAATCTTAACCACTTATTATAATTATTAGGATAGTGAGCAGATTTTGTGAAAAAATTTTTACAGTAATTCACTATAGAAGTTACAATAATATCAATGAAGCTCAATCCTAACTATGCATTAAGTATCAAGAGGTTTGTAATATATAACTTAAATAGCATTTCCAGAACTTACAATAAATTTATTTAAAGCTAACAACTTTTGACTATGTACTGCAGGCAATAAATAGTAAGTACAGTATGTTTTGTATAATACCAGAAACGTAGTTATGCTTGCATAATGGAATGTATAGCTAACCGCTATCTAGAATTGTGACAGCAAAATCTTGCATTTGATTGGGCTATATTAATTAGCTTAACATACTGTTGTTGTACTTATATGAGCATACTGGATTTATTATTCATATTTGAGATAGCTGTAATATCAATAATAAAACGAAATCAGGTAAGAATATAATCTTTTTCATTAAAAATATTTTTTAATTAGTGATCCACGAGTCAACCAGAGTGTGGTCATAGTGAAATGTGATGCAGATTACTAGGGTTTTGCGAATGTGGAGTGCACACATCTAAAACTTTTTTTATACTAAGTTAATCACTCTTCTGACTTAGAGACTTTTGTAGAGCTCGTCAAGACGCATCTAATAGTGGGTAGAGCGTCAAAATCGGCCTGGTGGGTGCTGAGATATCTTTAAAAAACGTTTCTTTTACTATGTAAATTTCTTTGCAAACAATAGTATTGTTTGCAAAGAAATTTACATAGTAAAAGAAACGTTTTTAAAGATATCTCAGCACCCACCAGGCCGATTTTGACGCTCTACCCACTATTAGATGCGTCTTGACGAGCTCTACAAAAGTCTCTTAAGTCAGAAGAGTGATTAACTTAGTATAAAAAAAGTTTTAGATGTGTGCACTCCACATTCGCAAAACCCTAATTTCTATAAATAATCCGCGTCACGTTTCACTATGACCACTCTCTGGTTGACTCGCGGATCACCAATTAAGATAATTCTTTACTTTTCATGCCTTTTTCATTATATTCAAATCAATCTTTATCACTCTGTATTTGAATTATCTTCTTATTAGGTTTGGGTTAAACACTAAACAAATTCCTGCCATTGCTTAAAAACAAATGCGTTAGGTAAATGCAACAATTATTAAATATATATGAATATTTGAGTATTTTCTAAAAATTTAGCTGGCATTTTTATTTATGCAAGCAGCTTTTTTTATATATATATTTTTTTAATTTTTTTTTTTTTTTAAAGAGAGGTCTTTCCTCTATATCTTTTATTAATAGTTATTATTCACTTAGAGTTACAAATGTATAATTACTATTCTAGGGAGATAGGGTAAGAGCTAGTTTACTCTCGACCAATTCTTTGCTAGATTGGTCGAAGACCTCTAGTCTGTGATGAGTTTAGCTAGCGATGTACATCCTAAATGAACGAATTTTCGTATTTTGTTTTCTAATACTATTTTATTAATAGGGGTGTTTTGTCATAGTTGGTGGGTCAATCTTCGGTGGATTTGGGAATGCTTCAGAATGTCTTGAGGCTCTTGATGGAATCCAATATTCTTTATGGAGTGTTTTTATTATTTCGTGATGGAGAAGAGGGTATATTTATTTTGCTTGTATTTCGAGCTAGTAGGGAAAAGGGTGGAGTTGGTGATTAAACCAAAAGACATTTTTTTCTGTATATGTAAGAATGTGAAGGATCTTATGAATCTATCGGGGTCTGCTAGTGGTGATTCTGTTTCAGTCGCCACTCTCTGTAAAGTTTGACGTAGTTCCCTCTGCCATATTAGGTTATTAGATACGCAGGAAAATATATGTACGATGTCCTCCGGTTTCGCATAGCAGCGTGGGCACAAATAATTTGGGTTTTTGGTTGGATTGCGATAGTGTAGAAGTAAGTGGGTTGGTAGTTCCTCTGCGATCATTTTTACTTTAAAGTTCTTTATTTGTGATAGAGATGGGTGCGTATACAAGGCAGCTGGCTTATCAGCAAAGAAGATATATTTTAGGACATGGTCCCACTGTATATTTCCCATGTATGATTCCCATAGGTGAATTCGTTGTTGGTTGTACCATTGTAGTAAGTTGGTAATCCTGCTAGTATTTTTCAAAATGGATTTTGTCTGTAGAATACACAGAGTCTTAGTAGTTCCATGGTGAAGGCGTTATAGGTAAAATGTTTAGGATTAATGTCCAAGTTATGTACAATTGATGGTTTTTGTATTTTGAGCGCTGAGTTAAATTTTAAAATAATTTTTCAGTCCTCCATAATTCCTCTAAGTATTTTGAGGAGACTAGGATAGTCTTCTTTGTCTAGTTGATCAAGTTTGTAATGTTCTAATTTGATTGTTCTTTGAAGCGTCTCGATTGTTTGTTTGTGGTTTGTAATGATTTGTATATCGGTGTTGTTTGAAACAGTTGAAAATAGAAATGTTATCATTGATAGAGAAGAATGTAAGCGTGATGGCCACATACTATTGGTACAGTCAAGTATTTCTTCCTTTGTTGACAATTTTGCTGCTGCGAAGTAGGAGGGGTATGTTGTGGATCCGATCATATGATTTTCTTTTATTGTTGATAAATGTATTGTAAGATTCCGTTTTTTGAAATTATTTTTTATTAGTACTTCCCAGACTTCCATCAGAGGGTTGACAAAAGCTGACAATGGTCTTGGCAGGAGTATTGAAATTTCCACGTCTGGTTCCTTTCGTGGTTGAAATCTGTTGTTTAATGCGAAGTATATATTAGATATTTTTCCGTGGACTATTCGCCTACTATCTACTTGAAGACTATATGCTCTATCTATTAGGAGAAAGTAGCAATATTCTTCTGTTAATAATTTATCTTTCAAGGCACAACCTGAGCAAGGCTCAAGTTTGTTGTTTGTGGTGATTCTATAGTGTTTTGCTTTAGGGTATTGCTGAGAGTAACTAGTTATTTTTGCGATTTCTTTGTCCTTTGTTATTACCCAGTTCTTTCTCTTTTTGTAGATCCAAGGTGTTAAGGTAAAGGGGTTCGGAGTAATTAGTGTAATTGTGGGTTTGCATTTCTACTCATTATTTCTTGCATTGTATATAACCAATTTGGGGGGCGGCCTCTGGGAATTCTCTGTATATTGTGGTGGATTTCTGTTCAAGATAGAAAGTTTTGGTTCTTTAGATCTAGTAGTTGTTCGACACAATAGATACTGTACCATGTCAGTTCATTTTTTCTTTTAGGAAGTGTCTTTTGGGGTGGTCCATTATAACTTGGTTAATCAAGGTACCCTTTAATCGATTAGTAAGTATGGGCCATTGATTGAGTGGTTTGTCCCAGGTGAACCCCAAGGAAAGGCCGGCAACAATCGATTGTGCAGTATGTGTAAGGTTTTGTCTGTGTGGAAATAATGATATGTGGCTTAGTATGGATTTTTCATTGTTCGCAGCTTCTTGTAATTGTTGTATTCTCATTTTCAAAAAGGATTTGTCGAAGTCTTTGTGGTTTAGGTTTTTTGTCAGAAGTGAAGTAAGTGTATTATTATGGACTTGTAGTAGGTTGTCCAAACCATAGATCTCAGGATTGTATAGAAAAGAGTTCGGGATTCCTCTTGCAAGTCCTCCTTTTTGTTTGACTATGCTAATACATATTCTGTTAATTTTCTTAATTTGCGAGGGTTTTAGATATGCAGAGTGCAAGCGATACTGCAGTCGAGAGAATATGACCCTATTGATGATATATATTGCCTGCTTTTCCGTTATCTTTGCTAGTTGGAGTTTTTTTTAGGTTTGTCTGCATTTCTGCAAGTATTAAGCGCTGAACCGGATGTAGTGAATTACCCGCTGTGAACCAGGCTCCAAGGTATTTTATTGGTGTATCGTTTTTTGAAGCATAGATTGTTGAGTTGTCAAATTCAATTGTGGGAGTTTTTTCTTTTTTGGTATTTGTGAGGAGGTATGACTTGGATGGGTTTACTCTTATGTTGTTGTATTTATAAAATGAGGTCGCTAACGAGATTATACAATATTGGTTAAGGTAGTTTTGTCATGCGCCAGCCAGTGCGAGTCATCCATGTAAGCTATTACTGGCATACATATTTGACATGGTAGGTTTGTAGGTATGCTTCCTGTGTAGCCTTGAAAAGAGCGCTGGATTCGTGAAATCAGGGGGTTATAGTAGATTTTCCAAAGAAGAAAGGAGAATGTCTCTTCTTGGTCAATTCCATCTTCTACCTTGTATGGCTTTGTTAGACCTAGGTCTGTGATTACTCTGTTTTTTCTGTTGGTTAACAGGTGTATGAGTAGATTTATTATCTTTTTTGGTATCTTTATCCTTTTAAGTGCTTTTCCTAAGGTAGTAACGTGTACAGTATCGAATGCTTTCAACATATCCTGGGCAAGTGCCCAAATTTCTTTATCCACGGTTCGGGTATCTTCTAGAATGTGAGTGAGATTGGATAGTGGTTGGGAGGTTGATTGTCCTAGGAAGGCCGCGAAGTTCAGAGGGGACAGTACTTCGTAATGCATTATTGGGGTCATCAATCTGTTGTTAATTATTTTTGTCAATATTTTTCTGGTATGGCCAATTAACGTTATTGGTCTCGTGTAATTTAGGTCATAATTATAACGATCTCTTCTTGGGATTAGCCATATATTAGATTTTAACCATTGATCGGGGATCATCTCAATTTGCAAACATCCATTGAGTATTTTTAATAAAAATTGCAGGGCATTTTCCGGGAGGTGTTTTATCACTCATTAGGAATCGCCAGAGGGCCTGGTGCTTTATTTTTTGGAGAGTTTACTATTGTTTCTTTTAGTTTTTGCATGGTTATTTCCTGGGTTGAGCCAGAATAAATCGAAGATAGGACATTTTTTAGGAGGAGGTATTCATTTTCCCATTCATTTCTAAGGCTTGTATCAGTCGGGTTGAGCTTTGTCCAGGTTTTTGAGTGTGATCTTATATGTTGTAGGATTTCATTTTTTTCTAGTAGGATCTTGTTTGGAAAAATAAATTTGTCAGTTCGAACGGGTTCTGCCTTCCTCTGGAGAATGCTATCCAGCATTCTACAAGTGTGATCTCTAAAGTCTTCATATCTTTGGTTGATATAGAAGTTGATTTTGTCAGTTACTTCTTGTTGTTTTTCATAGTTCCGGCTGGTCTATATAGTGTTCTTATGACCTTTTAGGGTCGAGATTATTGTGTTCCTGCTAATTGAGAAGTCTTCGATGTTGATTGGCTCGATCTCCAAGTCTGTTAACTTTGATGACTTTTCAAGGAGCTTGTTTATCTTTTCTAGAGTCTCTGGGTTTTCTTTAGTTAGTAGGCTTAAGGCTTTGTTCATGTTTTTCAGAGCAGCATGCAGTTTCGTTGCCTTTAAGGACAAGGCATAATAGGTTTTTTGACTGGTGAAGGAGAACGGAATTTTCCTATTAATCATTGTCTTGACCTCTATTGCCTAGAAATTCCAGGCTCTATCTAGTTCGCTCTTATTTGTAATTTGGTTATTTAGATTTTTTTTCGCAAAGTTTTTTCCTAGTTCATTTGAGAATTCGTTCCAATCATTTGCAGACATTTTGTTGTAATGGTGTACTTTCCGTTTTCTTTTTTTATTTCTTTTGTTTTTATAAGTTTCCTTATTCAGAGCGTGTGTGTGCCATGTCATTGATATTATACAATGATCACTGCCCGTAATATATGTTGCTTCTGTCAATAATGGTTTTTCAATTTCTAAGATCATATTTTGCAGTACCCAGATATCATCGATTTGGCTTTGAGAGGAGGGTCCAGTCCATGTATGCGAAGTAATGCTGTGAAGGTCTAGTAGGCTTATTGCTCCTAGAACGTTCAAGTTTTTGAAGATAGGTGGTGGTTTGCTCCTGTGTTGGTTAGAGTTGAAGTCACCCATCAGGAACAATTTCCAGTCTCTGATTTTGGCTTCTCGTATCCATCTATCTGCTTCATTTTGTGCTTTTTCTTTTAAAGATGGATGGTTGGAAGGGAGGTATATGGATATGATTCTAGTTTTATTGTGATCTGGCAAGAAAAGGTCCACCATAATTAACGTTTCAGGGACCATTTTGATATTGTGAATATAGGGCTGTAAGCTGTTGCAAATCATGAGAGCGGCGCCCAAACTAGATTCCTGTTGATTGTCTTTATATGGTTCGAAGTTGGAGGTATATATTCTGTACAACGGATTAGTGAGTTCTTTAACCCGATTGGGTGTAAGTTTTGTTTCAGATAAAGCAATGATGTGTATGTTTGCTTCTGTGCAGAATTCGATCCATTCTTGCAATTTCTCTGCTCTAGAGAGCCCTCTAATGTTATGGGTTGCGATATTAATTCCTTCCTCAAAGGAGAAAGTGTGTTCATTTTTATTAGTAAATTCGTTTGGTTCAGCGAAATCTGTATTATCAGTTTTGTTACTAGTGTGCTCCGGTCTACAAACGGAGGTTTGTTTTCTATTGCCCATCGAGGATGGGCCTGGTTCGGCATTTGATTTACTCATTAATGATAGGGTCGTTGGGGGCGTTGGTGTCCAGTCTCCAGACCTCTTCGTCTTTTGTTTTTCCTTTTGGTTTTCTCTTTTGTTTTAGAAATAAGTCGAATTTGAGCTGGGGCAGATCTTCCAATTGGTTAAAGAGGAAGGATGGTATGTTATTAAAAAGGAAGTGTTCTCTTAGTTTTTCAATTGTAACATCGATATTTTCATGTTTTCTAATTGGCAACTTTATATCTGTCACATTATTTTTTTAGGTGGATCTGAAGATCGTCTAGGTTCGAGGGTATACGGGGGATTAATCCTCCATTCGTTCTGTCACCTTAATGTCGATCCAGGACTCAGGTATCTTATGGAAATAATAGCGTGATCGGAATTCTTGCAATGCAATAGACAGTTGTTTTCTTGTAGTTATTGGAACTGTTAGATTTACTAACACGACTTCGGTTGCCAGCAGAGGCAAGGTCGGTAGCCAGTATAGTTAAAATTTGCGTATGCCGAAGGAAGAGGAGTTGGGATATTGTAGTATTTTGGAATTAGTTTGAAGAATTCATTTACGGCTTCAGTCGTCGTCATTGGAAAGGAGAAGTCTTTCCATCTTAGGTTTGCAGGATTACTTGGTAGACATTTTCGAGGTAAGAGGTAATCATTTGGAAGTCATTTGAACTTATAATCAACTTTTAACAGGCGGATGTGTTCTTTGAAATCTTCTTCGCTTTTAGATAGAAGTGAAATTTCTCCCTCAATCTGGGAGTCAAGTCCTGGGGGGTCAGAGGTAATGTGGTTTGGATGGAGGTAAATCAAAATAAGTATCCGGGATCCTGTTGAATATGTAGTATTTTTGTAATGTAGTTCTATATGTCAGTATGTCCTTTAGTTTTTCTCTGTCAGAGATCAGAAAGGTCTCTGCACGGTTTCATTCAACTGCCTGTAGTCAGTTGGTAATGGTTGGCGTTCATCCGAGATGTAATTTTCGGAGAGAGAGGCGAATTTGAAGATGAGCCTTAGAGCCTTTACTTTTGACCCTAGGGTCTGTCTATTTTCTATTGGCAGGTCAAAAGGGATGGCATTAATTAGGTCTGGGTATATTTCTGTATAGTGTTGGGGTAACTCCAGCTACGATTTCACAATTTCCTCAGATATTAATTTTTCAATTTCGTCGAATTGCATATTCAATGTAGTTTTTGCAAAATTTGACAGATATAGTAGGTATTTTGTGATTTCCCAAGCGTCTAGCTCATGAAAGTCTAAATTCGTTAAGTAGTCTAGGGCTAGCTTTGCTCTAAGTAGGTCGAATAGTTGGTTTCTATTTTGTTTATTCGTTGCTAATACGCTGTATTGCTTTTTATATGCTTTCAGTACTAATATGAATAGGTTATTAAATTCTATCTGGTGTTGTGGTCTGCTTGTTAGTACCCTTGTAAAGCTTCTAAAAAAGGCGGTGTCCCGATGTCTGAATTTCGCCGCTATGGCTGGTGGTATGTGCAGTGAAGTTGGGAGACTAGCTAGTTTATGCTTTACGAACATGCGTAGCCCGTCAAGAGAAGTTAGTGATTCTAGTATTTTTTCCCTGCTCCATAATTCCTCGTCAAAAGTCTTCAATTGGGTTTCTCTAATATCTGTCATTTTATCTTTTATGTGATCTGCCTATCTTTTTTCTTGATCTAATCTGCGTTGTTGAGCGACTGGGTTAAGTTGCCAGGTGTGATCCTTGTTACCTCTGAGGGCTTGGCTATAACTCAGCTTATGGGTTAATGGTTGTTCTTGGATAGTGTCTACAGATTCGGTGTCCATCTCAGTATTTTCTTCTATTTTTCCTGTGTTGTCATTCATTAGCTCTTGGTTTGGGGATTGGTCCGGGGGTATTACTGTTGCCGAGGAGGGGTGGGATGTTGGGGTCGAGGTAGTTTCTGAATCAGTTTCCATATTAACCGGTGTGGAAAGGGTCTGGACAGAGTCCAGGGAGCTCTGATTATTTTGGTCCGGGTTCTGGAGTATATTTGTACATGCGGCTTGGGTCCATGGGAATTTGATTTTCCAAAATCATAGGCGTGAGAGAAATCGGGTCAGTACCAGTTTGTTGTTGTGATGTTGTTGTTGGATGCATGGGAACATCTTGGTCAAGATTGGTTTGTTGTTGTGGTAATGTCAATGTAGATCTTTTTTCCAGGGGTAAACTAGAATCGCCACTTTTTGCTAATTTTTGGGAAGTTTTTCATTGGGTTCTTGAGCGTGCTGCATAGGAGAAGGTTTTTCCATGTTTGATGTACTTGACAGTGGGAGTTTGCCGGCAAGCTAGCTGTTTTCCTCTTCTTATTTTTGGCATATCTGCTCCAAGTGCTACAACCCCGTAAGGTGCAAATTTTCTGTCTGTGGTAGTTTTTGTGTATTTCGCCGACCCCCGTAGGGATGGTGAAAGGAGAAAAAAAGAAGTTGGTGTTTGTAGTAAGAGTGCCTTCCTCTTTCGTCTAATAATTATGTCTCCTTTAGATTGAGAGGCCGACCGTGGCCACCTTTGACTATTTGTATTATAGTTATGCGATAAACTCTATGCCGATTACACTGTTTGCCAATTTTATTATGATTTTCAGATCTACGGAAAAGAGTTTTTTTTTATTTTTTTAATTTTTTGATTTGTTTATTATTATTGTCTATATTTTTTTATTTCAAAAGAATAAATCAACATAATTTAATCCACCTAACAAATTACTTCTGTTGCTATAAAACAAATGCAGATGTTTTTTATGCAGTAAATGCAAAAATTATTAAAATATATATGAATTTTTGAATATATTCTGAAAATTTAACTAGCATTTTTATTTAGGCGAGCATATATTAATCACTTCATATTTATTTATATGTTTTTTAATTTTTATATTTTTTTAATTTTTTAATTTGTTTTTTACTTTATTATTATTATTATATGTCTATATTTTATTTTTATTAAAGAAATAAAATAAAACAATATAATTTAATTCACAAACAGATTTCTGCTAGTGCTAAAAAACAAATGCAAATGTTTTTATGCAGTAAATGCAAAAATTAAAATATGTTATGAATATTCATATATATTCTGAAAATTTAGCTAGTATCTTTATTTAGGCAAGCATATACTGTATAATCGCTTTTATTTATTTATATATATATTTTTTTAATTTTTTAATTTGTTTTACTTAATTATTATTATTGTGTTTATACTTTGTTTTTATTTCAAAAGAAAAAACTATAGAATTTAATCCACAACAATAATGAGGTTTTAACCCCTTTGAAAATTAATTTATTACAAATTAATCATATTATATAATTAATGGATGCATAGCAACCAATAACAGTTTTACTTGGCAAATGAAAGATCCGAAAGATAGCGGGGTGATCGCTTTTAGATGATAATTAAAAAAGCATCAACTTTAAATTTTAATGTGCTAACCAGGACCATAAAGGGGATTAGGTTGCGAGCGCATTAAATTCAAAGCCAGATGCGCTATTATTGGATGCAAAACATTTGGTGGTAAGTTTGAGATAAAAAGAAGAACTTTCCATTCGATCTTGATCTAGTGAACTTATTGTTTAGCATAATAATCAATAAAGAATAAGGTGTATTTTCAAGTGATAGAGCAAAGTATATTCAAAGTAAAAGAATAATTTTAATGAGAGAATAAGGTATATATTTAAGCGAAAATAATTTAGTTCGAACGAAAGTGAAAGAAGTTTAATCAAAATCACTTTTTGTTTATTTTATTTATTACTATTATTATTGATTATGTGCATCTGTCATGTACGTATGTTTGTCCTACTAATTATAATTGTTATACCAGGGAAATCACTACTAGTTAAATTTAGTTATTTTCTTAAATTTAACTTTTTTAATTAAAAGTACAAAATTATGCATTTTTTTAAATATTTAAGTAAAATAGAAATTACTTTGCTAATTTAATATATTTTTAGCTACTGAACAAGTTAATTAGTTAATTAAGTTAGAATTTATTAGTAAAATTTGTAAATTATTAAATTTTGTAAAATTTTACAAATTGCATGCTTTAATATTTTAGTCTTATAACAAAAAAATAATAAATGACAATAGCAGTGTATCTAATAGCTTTAATTATAATTCACTAGAGAACAAAATAATAGAAAACTATTCTAGTACACATGCCAAATTATTTGGGTTTTATTTTTAATATTTATCATATAAAATATTTTGCCAGATTTTTAAATTATAATTTAAGTTTTTATATTTTTAAATTAAAAAAATTTAAAATTTTTAGCAGATTTCTGGGTTATAATTTTAGCTTATATTTTAAACTAAAAAATTAAATAAAAATCTGGGTTGACAGATTAATAAGAACCCTGAAATATATAGATAGGCCAGATCTGTAATTTATTAAATAAAGTGCTAGGTATTTTATATTTTGTATAACTTATACTCTCTCTATTTGCTTATTAGAAAATTTTTTTATTATTAAGTTGGCTATTGATTGGTATCTTGGTATTTTACAAAATGCTTAAAAATAATCTTGAAATATATAAAAATTAGTACAAAATAAGGAAGCAAAAATCAAAGATGTACTGATTATGAGAGATACCTTATTTGGTAAATTACAGTATTAGTTTGCTTATTTTTAGTTTTTATTATATAGATCTTTTCTATTTATAGTAATTTTTGCTTATTTTTTGAGTTTTTTTGCAGTATTTCTATAATTGTAATTTATAATAAACCTGACCTATTTATATATATTTCAGAGTCCTGGTTAATATATAAATTAGAACTTTACTAAAAAGTGCACTATGCACTTTATTGATCCTATTTTTATATCTTAAAATTTTACTAAGATAATATAGTCAACCCCTAAATGCAATTCGTCAGGACAGGCTCTGTGGCATGCATTTAGGGAGGGTTGCAATTAGGGAGTAGCCGAATCACTATGTAAAATCACGTGACCGTTTTAGCCAATAATACGTATTGTATAATTTTTATTACATAAAATAAAGTTTTTCATTACACTAATGCTACCGCAGTACAAAAATTTTTTTTTAATTTAGTCATATATATATAAGTCCTTCGCTTTGCTCCAGACAAAACTAACATCAAATTTTAAAAAAAAAAAAAAAAGACAAAACTAATTTAGGCACCTTACTTAAAAATATTACAACGTTCTACAAAAAGATAAGTAAAGGCTTTACATTTGATTTGTTTAAAGTTTTAGAGTTTTACTAACACCTTTTCTCCAATATCAGATAGGTTCGAAATTATAAAAAAACAAAACCTCTAAGAAGATGTTGAATGTAAATAACCAACGGAGCCGTAAATAAAAAGCAGCAAACAATCCCAGCTCGATAAAGCGATAAAAGAAGTTCATAAAAAAAGCGAAAGAACTAAACAAGATGATCTAATCTACCAATTCAAAGTAAGTTTTAATACTTGTTTGCTTGAAAGCTTTAATTCGAAGCTTTCTTATTTCTTTTTGCAATTTTAATAAAGCTTTGTCATGTTCAAATTGGACCGTTTCACTAAAATCGTTCTGCACGATATATTGTTCAAGTATTTCTACCGCATTTAATGTTTCTTGATGATTAATTTGACGCATTTCTGTACTGTCATCATCTTCATCACTTTCATTTTCAGATTCAAGATTAGTGGTTAGATCCAAAATTCTTTATTGCTCAGTACTTCGTGTGTGTCCTTTTCTCTTGGATAATCAATATATTCCTCAAGATCCATCATGTTTGAAAAGTTAAGCATCGCAATATCTGTATAAAGCTTATCCATCAATTCATTATCGTTATTATCAATGAAGGATTCTTCATAATCTTGGGTATCTGGAAGAATTCCCATATGTCGAAAACAGTTATGTATTGTTTCTGGTGTTACTTCCCTCCATGCCCGAGCAATAAATCTTATAGCATCAAGAACATTTATTTTTTCATCTTTTTCAGCTTCGTATTGGTCAAGTAACCATTTTATAAAGTAACTTCAGTAATGTAGCTTGAAAGACATAATGATGCCAGCATCTATAGGTTGAATGCGAGATGTTGTGTATGGAGGAAGGTATGAACAGTTATATTACGAAGGTTTAAATTAGTAGTAGAATGAACTTTTGCACCATCTAATAAAAGAATTATCTTACAGCCAGCCATCTTCAAGTCAAACTCCTTAAGCCATTTTTGAAACAAAATCGTCGTCATCTATGCTTTCTTACTTGCATCATATTTAACACCAAGTCTATTATAATTAACTCCTTTGAAGCAACGTGGATTGGGGGATTTACCAATTACGGATATTTTTCTTTTATCTGTACCATTAGTGTTGGCGCAAAGTGCCAAGGTTAACCGCTCTAAATTTTTTTTTTCCTTTAAGACGTTTAGTCGCCAAAGTAGTATCGGGTTCGAGACTAAAAAAAAAAAAGTTAATGAAGTTAAGTAATAATGAATGCAATCTAATTTGTGATACCGATAAAATAATCCAGTTTCGTCCAAATTGTAAATATCTCTTAAATCATATTCTTTTAACAGCTCTTTCAACTGAGAAATTGCAGCAGCAACAACAGCATCATCTACCGACGCGTCTTCTCCATGTTTTTTAAACCGTCCCAATCCATGCCTTTTTTTGAACTTGTATAGCCAGCCTTGTGAGAACTTGAAATCAGGTATCTCTAACATTTGAGCAAAAGTTTTTGCTTTTTCTATCAGAATTGCATCACTTAAAATTACTCTTTTTTGATTTTGTAGAACCCACTCGAGTAATGCATTTTCAAGCTCTGGATATTGGACGGTTCTTTGTCTTTTTGCAGTAGGTTTATTTCTGATATTATCTTTATTTTTTATTAGGCGTCCAATAGCACTCGGATGAATGTCAAGCTTAAATCCTTTCTTTACCCAGTCTACAAGTTCAACGTTGGTAATATTAGAATGTTTACTTTTGTATGCAATGATATCTTGTCTCTGTTTATTAGTAAGTGTAGTTTTATCTTTGCGTTTACCTGAAGATATTTTGTCTTTATTATTAAAAAAAAATAAATTTTGGTTTACTAGAGCTATTCAATACACGAAGATATTTATTTATTAGAAAAGATCTTTGACTTTATTGTCTTAAATATATGCTTCTACTTTATAATTAACAAATTATATTCGAATTTGTTTAATTTCTAACCTTTTATTAATTATTATTATTAGAGCTAACAAAGAAAAGATCCATTTAGAATGGTTATAAGATGCGAGCCTAGAATATATACAATACATATGTATTTATGCATTTGCGCATATAATTTTGAATGATACGCCATAGGTATATCCTAAAATTTTAGTACCAATTATGTGCTTAATTTGAAAAATGGGCATTTGAGTATGCCAACCGATTCGCGTTTCATAAAAAAAAATTTGGAAAAAAAGGCATTTGGCGTAGGTTTATTGTTTGGATTAGGGGTTGTAATCGATTCTTACAAATCTTGGGAATTTTTATTTTAATTTTGAAATGAATCCAATTCTTAAAAATAAAAAAATTTGGATTTAAATGAATTGCTTTGGGAAAATTTTTATTTATTTTTATAGCAAACCCCAAAATTTGGATTTAATATCATTCAACTCTGTCTATAAAAATTTCACTTGCAGACTTACAAAAAACATGACGTATTACGTACATAAATACTTATGTATATAAAAGTATAGTGCGTGTATATTTTCAGGCTAATTGTACAAGTATCAGATGATTAAAACGATTGCCCTATAAGAAAATTGGACCAGATTACTACAGGTTGGCATCGGATAAGCATGGATCTTCATAGCATAGGCCAAGATCCAGATTTGTACAGGCATGGCCTGAATTGGTACATAGTGATCGGGTACGCATATGGTAATCGAATGTTATAAAATAATATTGAATTTTGATTGGTTGTTCTATGACTGTGATCATGTGATCGCATTTACAGGGGAGTCTATATGCACGGGCCAAGAGAATAGCATGCAATTGCAGAATAAAGAATGTGCATTTAGCTATAAGGCCCTTCATAGGGCCAGACAATTGCCATGCATTTAAGGGGGGTTGTATTTAGGGGGTTGCACTTAGAGAGGGTTGACTGTCCTACTGTACTTTTAACAAAAAATGATCCTCTCACAATTTTGTATTAATTTTGATTCTAAATCTAATTCTAACCCAACTTTAGGCAAAATTATTACTAGTACATTAGGGAGCATTGGGGGCACAGTGTGCACGGGTGCACTTTTTAGATTATTTCTTTAAATTATGTATTATAAGAACCAAAAAATTTAGTTTGTGTAGCCTTAATTTTTAATATATTCTTAATATATTTGATCTATTTGATTAAAATGGTTAAGATCAGTACAAAGAAATACACAAAAATTAAATTTTTGAATTGAATACAAAAATTAATTTTGTTGAAATAATAAAGTTATTAAAATAACAATAAACACATTTTTTATATAATAAAATAATATAAATTTATATGAATTGCTTTTTATTATTTTATTAAAAAAAAGAGAGGATTCTAGCAAGTCAAAATTACCAAAATTCTATCAAAGGATCCTAAAATCAATTTAGATTTATATGATATTATATAGTATTTATTAAAATATTATATAATATTTATAATAATACGTAGGGAACTCTTTCTAACGATCACTTGGACCAAATTTCCGACGGAAGAAAACAAAAAGTTTTTTGTTGAAGCGTGGGTAGAAGTACACAGGACCTACAGTTTCTACAAAGGTCAACTATTCGCTATTGTTTAGGGACTCCTTTGATATATTTGGCATGCAAGCCAAAAGCACTTTGGTACAAGATAACTGGCAAGAGGTGGCACCCTTGTACGAAAAATTTTGGTGGAGTTATCATTTCTGCTCCGTTGATGAAGTAACCTGTGACTATATAACAGGGAACAGCAAAAAAATGAGTTTTCCAATAGCACTCTTCTGTAGATTTCTTACAAGTGATCCCTTTGTATCATCTTTTTCGCCTTCCTGCCTTTTTTTCAAAATTTTCGATAAAAAGTGGGGATTTGGTTTACCCCCTCCAAAAGATCAGCTGTTTACTTTTCCAAATTCGGATGGACCCAGTAGAATGCAACCATGTGACGTGTTTGTTTACAAATATGGTTTCGGTGCTATCCATACGACGTGCTCAATCGATATGGTATAGGAATATTCGAGGTTGGTCGTATAGTTGGAAGAAGATATTAATTAAGGCATAGCTTTAAAGTAGAGATATACAATAGTTGCATTTGTTATATAATTTTTATTCAACCTACTATGGGTTATAATAGTGTTTTCCCTTTTCTTTTTTCCATTGGTTTTTGTTTCCTTTTCGTTAGACTAGCCTTCGTGCTTTACCATGTGGTTTTTTTTCTTTTTTGTTTTCCTCTTCCTTTTTTTCTTTTTTGTTTGTTTTTCTTTTTGTATCTCTCATTTTTTTGGATTAATATTTTTTTTATATTTACCCCTCTCCTTATTTTGTCCTTAGTAAATTTCTTGTTAGTTAAAGGAATATGAAGGAGAGAAGAAGCCATTATGGTGTGGCACTTAGGCTAGTTTAACATAGCCTCTAGTTTTTAGACTTGTCTTCAAATTAGTGCGGCAGGTTGTACTTGGGCACCTTTTACAGCAGCCGGGTAATGTCAGATTTGCAAATTAGGAGTAAACAAGTGTATTATATAGCGATATACTTAGTATCTTAATAAAATACTAGTGAAACTGCCTAAGTAAAAAAAAAAAAAAAAAAATTTATTAAAAAAATTTTTTATAAAAACAAGACTAAATCTGAGAACATATATAGCAATTAAGATCTTGCCAAGTTTGTGGATTTGTAATTTTTTTGTATACTTTTTTATATCTTCTACTATTTAAAAAAATCTATTTAAACTTGGTCTTATTGCTTTTTTCTTTTCATAATTTCCTGCTTCATGTTCTTGTTTTACAATCATTAATACTTGTTCTAAAATCTGTTCATATTCATTAATATATTAAAAATTTATTTTCATTGTTATTACAGTATTAGAGCTTGTAAAATTAACTGTTATTTTTTTAATATAGTATAAAATTAATTAGTAATAAATATTATATGCTGGTAAAGTTGGATGTCAAACTCTAAACTATATATTTAGATTAGAGGTTCAAGCTATATAAAAGCATAACAGTATTTATCTCTATTTATATATAATATCTGTTAAAATTTTTAGTTTAAAGAAGTTAAAGAGGTATCTAATATAATTTATTTAATAATCTTTGATCAACCAAATTTAAAGAGGGATCTAATATAATTTCATTTAAAATTTTCTAACTTGAAGTATTTAATTCTTGTAAAATTTTTATAATAATTTCTTGAAGAGTTTAAACCCAAAAAGGATATATTTCTTGTTTTTGAATATTGAAAAATTCTTAATCAACAATTTATTATACTTTTGTTTTAAGTGCTTATAGATAAAAAAAAAAGCAATCTAATAAAAAGCTATCACAGTATTTAAAATCTTTTATTTATTTTTATCTAATACAATTTTGATCTATAAATCAATTTTTAATTATACAACTCTAAAAGTTAAATAGACATTTTTTATAGTTAACTATATACAATCATTCTAAAAACTCTTTATAATCAAGTAAATAATTATTCTAACAGCTCTTTATTGTTTGTATTGTAAAACTATTCTAACAAACTCTTTAGAATAAGTATTTAGTATTTGAATTGTAATAGTTAGAATATTGCTTATAATTTGTGAAACATTTGATTAATATTAGAGACAAAAAATGATATTTAATTGGCAGATATAATTATAATAAGCTTTAAATATATTTTTAAAATACTTGAAATGCAAATTTATTATAATAAAATTTTTATTAAGTAATTGGTGTAATATAAACACCAAGCACAAAATGCCAAAATGTAAATTGTAGCTCTAAGTAATATTTTTATATTTACTATGTTCAAAGAAATTTTAATATATTTTGTATAGCAAATATGATAATTTTTAGAGGAATTTATATATAAGGGCCTAAAAATGAAAATAATTACAAATACAGGCCCAAAATAAAAATAATTTCAGATAGGCCCAATTTTTAAAAAATATTACAAATAAGGGCCCAAATCTATAATTAGAAAAAATGTAGCTACAGGATTGCTGTGCTGCACTGACATCAGTATAACTTTCTTAATTTTTGCCAAAGTAAAATGTATAATTGATTAAGGAGAAAGAATAAGGGCAGCAGCTTTATTTATTATTGGGGATGATGCTGAAATCGGATGATACTGAAATCCACATAATCTCCGTATACAACGGATTTTCTAAAATTTCCAAAAATTATATAAACAATCGATCTACACTACGTAATCAAAACAATCGAATGCTACCGTATAACAGCTGCTATAACAGTATAGCCGGTCGGGTTAATTCAATATATGCCTATATGTTGCATAAATCGCATTCTTTGATATCTATATAAGTGTCTGAATTCAATTTTTAAATTAGTTGCGGACTGCAATTAAATAAAAAAATAGTTGCGGATTATAAGAATTTATAAAAATTTAGTTGTGCATATAAGCATTTAATCAAAATTTATAAGTAAAATTTGCAAATTTATGTATGAAATTTGCACATGCACTCCAGATTTTGGTTGCGGATTTAAAATTTGTTGTGGTCCGCAGACTCCACAATCCAATTTCAGACACTGTCTATATACAGAAGACCTTCTAACTGTATCAAAAAGGTGACCCTAACCCAACCCTAACCCTAACCACAAACTATACTAGATTTAACTAAATTTTTTTTTTTGTTAGTAGTTTTATAGATGCTTTTTGCTTCGTGGTTAGGGTTAGAGTTAGGGTCACCTTTTTGATACAGTTAAAAGTCTTCTGTATATAGGTATCAAAAATGCGATTTATATAGCATATAGGCATACCGACCGGTTATAGTGTTCAGATTGTTTTGATTACGTAGATAGATCAATTGTTTACATGATTTTTCAGAAATTGTAGGAGATCTGATGATATGTAGATCACGTGGATTTTAGCATTATCTAATTTCAGTATCATACCTGACATTTACTATAAGGCATATTAAACTTATATCAATTTTATTATAAAAAAAGCATTATTATTAAGAACATAAATGCTAATTTCTCGCCTATATAAAATAAAATTATAAACTAATTTTATTTTTGCTGGTATTTCTGACTACAAGTGCATAAATTATGACCTTTTTTACCACTGTTATCCTATATCCACTTCTTCAAAGATATTAGGTAACTAGAGCGATCTTAGACAGTGAACACTTTGTGTAACTTCAAACTTTGTTACTGTGATATATCTAAGTCGGAAGGCGTTTTTTAATAAAACTTAACAAAGAAGATTTAAGGCAATTTGCAATTACGAAAGAGGCTACAATTAAAAGTATATGAGGATACTAATAACTGTTTGATTTGTGTAGTTAATAGTTGTTTTTATTATTGAAAGAGTATGAAGACTCGATGTTGAACTTGGGGTCCACATCGGCCGCTTTTATACATTTTTGTTTTTCACAAATGTAACGGACTATATCTATTACATGTGCAATAAATGCTATATCTATTACTAATAAAATATATAGTATAAATGATATAAATGTAATATATGAAATAAATGATATATGTGTTATAAATAAAATATAGAGTATATATGCTATAAATATGACATGTTTTATAAATGCCATATATGCGTTTTGGCGCGCAGTAGATCGCCTAGCCAATCAAATTGTAGATCTGATACTTGATCATCTATTGGTTCCGATCTTGGTAACCAATGGTCGTACAGGGATGATCTATAGCTCATTCGAACCGTCTCATCGAGCTGAGTCGAATGGTGGTTGTTTCATCGAATTCTAATTACTGGATCGAGAGTTATGCCCGTTTTTGTGTAATTTTTATAGGTCAACACCACATTCTCCACAAGTAACTTGGTCCTCTGCTGCTGTTTCTCCATGGCTATGTAAATGAGTTTTTCATGAACATCTGGCCTGTTTAATCGCAGCTGGTAGTAAAGTTCTATTGTCAGAAAGACACATTTCTGCATCAACAGGATAAACTGATTCCTTGTAAACATTTTTAAAAGTAGTGATATAATATGTAAAATGCATAAATTGTAATGGCTGCTAATGTGTTTTAAGAATAGCGGTGCAGACATGCATACAAGAAAACTGATACTCTTGAAATTGCTGACAGGTACAAGTTAATAAAGCAAGATATACAATACGGAAGTTGCCATTATCACTTTAACTTCAAAGATTGATACATCAACTTGATGTACCATTCGATTTCGATATCTGTTAATAACAGATTGAAGCTGCTAAGTGGTTTTTTGTGGTAATATTGTATCCACTGAAAAGTATGTTGTATAACGATTATAATATAATATATTGATTTTGTGTACAAGTGAATAAATTGCCTCAAATGGCTCAACAAGATGTTCATCAAATAGCCAAAAATTAAAGGACTCAGATGTTTTGAATGTAAGGTAGCCAAATCTATTTTGGGGCATTTACTTAGAGTTCACATTTCAGGTGGTATTTCATTGAGATAAATGGCAGCTTTCGCATGTAATTTAGAAATGTCTTTCATAATATTTTCAAAATCTTCTATATGTAATGCCTTTGCTGCAGCCCAGATTTTATCCCCAAGTTTGGTTCTAAACTTAGTATTAACATTCTTCTCAATATGCCAAACACAATATGCATGAAAGGCATTAGGAAGTTCTGTTCATACAGTATTAGCAATATCTATATATTTATGATGAAATTAATTTTTTAATTTTTATTATTTTTTTGTAAACAAATTAATATACCTTTTCATGGTCACTTATAATCACAGTTTCATTTGTGTTGATGGTTGGAAGAGCTGTATGGAGAAGTTCACAAAACTATGCCCAATTATTAGAATATTTAATCGAACAAATTGCAAATGCTACCAGAACAAGTTTTTCTCGCCTTTAATTGTGTTCGCACCAAGATAAACACCTTTATAACTCGATTTTGAATGGCAAGCATCTAAAGTAAAAACAGATCTACAATGTTCAGTGGCTTTAATCCATGAATGTAAGCATAGAAATGCATGATTAAATCGATTTTCTGTATTAATCTCAAATGCTATAATACTTCTGGGTTTGCAATAAGTAAATTATCAAGCAGTGGCTTTATATTGTTATAGAACAGGTTTCTAAATTCTAAATGCTAGAATATTCTTAGTATTTCTATTACTTTATTACTTTATTACTTTATTACTTTATTACTTTATTACTTTATTACTTTATTACTTTATTACTTTATTACTTTATTACTTTATTACTTTATTACTTTATTACTTTATTACTTTATTACTTTATTACTTTATTACTTTATTACTTTATTACTTTATTACTTTATTACTTTATTACTTTATTACTTTATTACTTTATTACTTTATTACTTTATTACTTTATTACTTTATTACTTTATTACTTTATTACTTTATTACTTTATTACTTTATTACTTTATTACTTTATTACTTTATTACTTTATTACTTTATTACTTTATTACTTTATTACTTTATTACTTTATTACTTTATTACTTTATTACTTTATTACTTTATTACTTTATTACTTTATTACTTTATTACTTTATTACTTTATTACTTTATTACTTTATTACTTTATTACTTTATTACTTTATTACTTTATTACTTTATTACTTTATTACTTTATTACTTTATTACTTTATTACTTTATTACTTTATTACTTTATTACTTTATTACTTTATTACTTTATTACTTTATTACTTTATTACTTTATTACTTTATTACTTTATTACTTTATTACTTTATTACTTTATTACTTTATTACTTTATTACTTTATTACTTTATTACTTTATTACTTTATTACTTTATTACTTTATTACTTTATTACTTTATTACTTTATTACTTTATTACTTTATTACTTTATTACTTTATTACTTTATTACTTTATTACTTTATTACTTTATTACTTTATTACTTTATTACTTTATTACTTTATTACTTTATTACTTTATTACTTTATTACTTTATTACTTTATTACTTTATTACTTTATTACTTTATTACTTTATTACTTTATTACTTTATTACTTTATTACTTTATTACTTTATTACTTTATTACTTTATTACTTTATTACTTTATTACTTTATTACTTTATTACTTTATTACTTTATTACTTTATTACTTTATTACTTTATTACTTTATTACTTTATTACTTTATTACTTTATTACTTTATTACTTTATTACTTTATTACTTTATTACTTTATTACTTTATTACTTTATTACTTTATTACTTTATTACTTTATTACTTTATTACTTTATTACTTTATTACTTTATTACTTTATTACTTTATTACTTTATTACTTTATTACTTTATTACTTTATTACTTTATTACTTTATTACTTTATTACTTTATTACTTTATTACTTTATTACTTTATTACTTTATTACTTTATTACTTTATTACTTTATTACTTTATTACTTTATTACTTTATTACTTTATTACTTTATTACTTTATTACTTTATTACTTTATTACTTTATTACTTTATTACTTTATTACTTTATTACTTTATTACTTTATTACTTTATTACTTTATTACTTTATTACTTTATTACTTTATTACTTTATTACTTTATTACTTTATTACTTTATTACTTTATTACTTTATTACTTTATTACTTTATTACTTTATTACTTTATTACTTTATTACTTTATTACTTTATTACTTTATTACTTTATTACTTTATTACTTTATTACTTTATTACTTTATTACTTTATTACTTTATTACTTTATTACTTTATTACTTTATTACTTTATTACTTTATTACTTTATTACTTTATTACTTTATTACTTTATTACTTTATTACTTTATTACTTTATTACTTTATTACTTTATTACTTTATTACTTTATTACTTTATTACTTTATTACTTTATTACTTTATTACTTTATTACTTTATTACTTTATTACTTTATTACTTTATTACTTTATTACTTTATTACTTTATTACTTTATTACTTTATTACTTTATTACTTTATTACTTTATTACTTTATTACTTTATTACTTTATTACTTTATTACTTTATTACTTTATTACTTTATTACTTTATTACTTTATTACTTTATTACTTTATTACTTTATTACTTTATTACTTTATTACTTTATTACTTTATTACTTTATTACTTTATTACTTTATTACTTTATTACTTTATTACTTTATTACTTTATTACTTTATTACTTTATTACTTTATTACTTTATTACTTTATTACTTTATTACTTTATTACTTTATTACTTTATTACTTTATTACTTTATTACTTTATTACTTTATTACTTTATTACTTTATTACTTTATTACTTTATTACTTTATTACTTTATTACTTTATTACTTTATTACTTTATTACTTTATTACTTTATTACTTTATTACTTTATTACTTTATTACTTTATTACTTTATTACTTTATTACTTTATTACTTTATTACTTTATTACTTTATTACTTTATTACTTTATTACTTTATTACTTTATTACTTTATTACTTTATTACTTTATTACTTTATTACTTTATTACTTTATTACTTTATTACTTTATTACTTTATTACTTTATTACTTTATTACTTTATTACTTTATTACTTTATTACTTTATTACTTTATTACTTTATTACTTTATTACTTTATTACTTTATTACTTTATTACTTTATTACTTTATTACTTTATTACTTTATTACTTTATTACTTTATTACTTTATTACTTTATTACTTTATTACTTTATTACTTTATTACTTTATTACTTTATTACTTTATTACTTTATTACTTTATTACTTTATTACTTTATTACTTTATTACTTTATTACTTTATTACTTTATTACTTTATTACTTTATTACTTTATTACTTTATTACTTTATTACTTTATTACTTTATTACTTTATTACTTTATTACTTTATTACTTTATTACTTTATTACTTTATTACTTTATTACTTTATTACTTTATTACTTTATTACTTTATTACTTTATTACTTTATTACTTTATTACTTTATTACTTTATTACTTTATTACTTTATTACTTTATTACTTTATTACTTTATTACTTTATTACTTTATTACTTTATTACTTTATTACTTTATTGGATTATTACTTTATTGTTTTATTACTTTATTGTTTTTATTACTTTTCAAAAGATATATAAACCCTAGCTCTTATCCTTTCTTAACTGGAGGATTTGTTCCCTGCAATTCTTTAGTTATAGGAATTCTTTAGGCACAGAAACCTTTAGATAGTCTTGTAGCAAAGTCTTGTAACGTACTTAAATAAAATATATCTTTGCCCAACTAAATACACTCCTGTTCTTTGAGTAAAATATATCGAACTGCCACAGTGAGGAAACATTCCACTTCTACACCGCTTAATATCTTCTCTGATCCTACAAGATCCCTGTCGCTGTGTGCTATGTTGCTAGTGGTATATTAAGAAGACTATACCGCTTGTAACAATATATTGGTAACTTTCATCTACTTCCTCTGCCCCACATTTTTTATTAGCTGCTCTACTTCTCTAGGATCCCATATACGATACTTTGGCCCTACTTCAGAGAGAACACGATTCATAATATCATAAGGTTGGATTGTTGCTACGTCTTCAACTAATAGTTCAGTAAACTTTATAAGAGAAGATCCACGTGCTTTGAATATCTCCATAAAGGTTGGACAAGTTGAATTGTGATGGATCAACTTTACAATATGAATATAACCAACTTTACGCCTATTAGCAGAAATTAAAAAGAACATGTACTGATTTCACTTGTAGAGCAAATGACAAGTAATTTATTAGGCTTGTTTGTCTTGAACTTGTTAGGTAAGGAGAATTCGATAAAATAACAGTCCAGAGCCGAGCAAACACTTTCCATGTTAGGAAATATCATGTCAACCTGTAGTGTTATACTTGTTGATATAATAATAACCAAGTTTTTGTAAAAAGCAGGCTAAATTGAAATGTGTTTGTTAATAATGAAATTTTACAGGATTATTAAAAAATACAAGTGAAAGTTTCATAGAAAAAGGATAGGTAAGCTTTGCCTTGTATACTGATTTAAATGTTTATTAATACTAATTGATTTAAAATTTAATATAATACGTAATATTATTAGTAACCTTGTGGCATGAGAGGCTTGGGTCACGAGTTCGTATTATGAAAATCATTTTGGGCCCTTATTTGTAATATTTTTCAAAATTGGGCCCCTATCTGAAATTATTTTTATTTTGGGCCATATTTGTAATTATTTTCATTTTTGGTCCCTTATATGTAAATTCCTCTAATTTTTAATATTAATACTATGTATAAAATATATAGTATATGAATATTTAAATATAATTTGTTTAATATAGGCTAGTGATGCTACCGAAATTGATTTTTTGAGGTCTATTTTGTCTTCATTAGAGAAAATTAAATTTTTTATAAGGAAGAGCAAATAAAATTTATATAAATATGTTCTTTATAATTTCATCTATTCAAAAAACGTATCAAATATTTTGTCTTTTAAGTAAAATAGTCAAAAACAATTTCGTCATCAAATTTTAATTTCGGGTTTTAAAACCAACATAATTTTATCCTTATGTATAATGTAGGCAAACTTGTTGTATTTAAGATGTAAACAAGCAATTAATAATTTTTTTGTTTATTTTATCTAATTTATTTTACTTTTTATTTTAAATTCAATTATTTTGTTTTCATAATATAAATTATTTTTTATTAACTAGTAATGCCTACTATTTTTAAAAAATATATTATATTTTAATTTATAATAACTATATCAATTAATGATTAATAGTAATTGAAACATAATATAGAATATTGCACATAAAGAAGTATTTTTATATCATATGCAATTTTCTTTTTGTTTACATAAAATTTTATATACAGTTAGACCTCTCTATAATTACAAGTTAGTTGCACCCTAATTTGTTGATTATATAGAGGTGTGACTATAAAATAAATGCTTTAATATGTTATATAACCAAAGACTAATAAGTTTGTGCATATTTGAAATACTATTAAAAAATTAAGATATTTGATAGTAAATAACTTTTGATCCAGTGGTCCAATTTGGATAAAATGACTACTAGAGTGTTTGACTCTATAAAACAATTCTAAAAATTTTAAAATTATATGAATTTAATTACCAATATTGAGATATTTTACTCAGATATTTAGCTTTATCAATTTTTAAACATATAAAGTAATACAAGTCCTTAACAAATTCAGGAACTTGTAATTGAATTTTAATAGTTTTGGGCTCATTAGAATTTCTCATTGAGATGAACATTTTGGTAGTTGTTTTATCCAAATCAGATTACTCTATCAAAAGTTATTTGTTATCAAACCTTTAAAAATTTTAATAAAAAACTTTAAAAATATACAAATATAAATATTGGCCAATCAGATATTATAATCTATATTTAATGAAATTTGGTAATTATAATGAGAGCTTATTAGTAATAAATTAACACAAAATTAAAATTTTATATAATAGTAATTATAAGCAATTTGTGACTATAATGAGGTTTTTTACTATATTTAAGTCTGTTGCACAAATTTGAGTACTTATAGAGTTGTGACTATATAGAGTATGACTATAGAGAGGTCAGACTATAGTTAGCCAATTATTTTTAGTGATATCTAGCATATACTAGACCAATTTGAATAATCTAACTTACAATAGTGTAGGATAGCTAAAGATATCAAATTTTATTAGTCATTTTAAAAAATATATAACTTGACAAAAAATTATTAAATCAAAAACCCTCTTTCAAATTGATAGTTTGTAATCCAAACTATATTTCTAAAAGAGGATTTTTTTATTTTTATTTTCATAGTATTATATCAGTTTAAACTTTGTTATTTTATATATAAATCAAAATTTGATGCTAATTTTTATGCATAAGCCAATAAAATAAATTATTTTTGTATTATATTATTCTAAATTTGGCACATCTTAGTAAAAAGTTATATTTTATAGTGTTCTTATCTAAATTTGGCACCTTTTTAATAATAAAATACAAAGTGAATATCTTTAGCTATCCAGAACCCTGAACATCTAGTTTAGAGAATTTACTTATTTTTTTAGCAAAAACCCTAAAATTTAAGAAGCAAAAAAACAGTTTTTGGCAATTATCATGCATCCAGTAGTCCAATTTGACTGATCTTTTTTTTAAAAATGAAGCTCTTAGTGAGATGATCTAAAAAAAAGTTTACTCAATCTAATCACTGGATTAGAAGTTTTAATTAAATATAGTTGCCAAAATCTAGTTATAATCTATATAATATACCTCTTTATAATCACTAATTTTTTAGCTAATTAAATTTAGTAAATATGATTGGCTACTATATGTGTCCAAAAATAGCTTATTTTCAAATAAAAGTAGTTTGTTAGTNTTGCAACCAGTATCCAATAATTATGTTAAAACTCAAGAATTGAACGAAATAATCGAAATTCAGGAATCTTAAAAAGAATTCTTTCAAAGAAATTTTATTAATAATACACCTCTTTATAATTACTAATTTTTTAGCTAATTAAATTTAGTAAATATGATTGGCTACTATATGTGTCCAAAAATAGCTTATTTTCAAATAAAAGTAGTTTGTTAGTGATCACAAGTAATTACTATATAGTAAAGTCTAATTACTATATTAGTCAATTATAGGACTTAAGTAAATATATTCAGGAGATCAAAATATATAACTTATTTTCTAAAATTTTCATACAAAGGGAGCATCCATAAATAATGTTATGCAAGAGGGGGTTGGACTAACAATAACGTTTTTCTCAATAAGTAGGGAGTCAAAAAATATAATGTAATTTTTTTAGAAAAAATTGGCTAAAAAAATTGAACCAGTAGTCCAAATTTAATGAACCTTACATCTAAAAGTTACCACTATCTACTCTAAAATTAACTTTAATAATGGTAAGGCTTCGATTGAGGCATTGATAGATTTGGTCTGAGTAACAAAAGTCGAAATAGAACTCTAAACTATGTCACAAGGCTATAATATTAGATCACGGAATTTGGACTTATATTACGAATTTCTTGTGTCAGGAGAGTTATTTGTTCATAATATAAACAACAGTTTATTAATTTAAGGATCTTTTAGTATAATTACTAGAGCTAACACTTGCAAGTAGGGAGAAGAATACTAGACCCTTTTTGCTTTAATAAGGCATAATTCTCGAGTTCTAACCTTCAAGAAAAAAGTAGAAGTGTTAGCTCTAAAAAAGTTTTTCTTTAACCAAACATTGTTGTAATAAATCACATATTATAATTACCATGCACCCTTAGAATATTCATTATTCTAAGTGAAGCTTGTGACTTCATAACCCGTGTTTTAAACTCTGTTTAGTATAACCCAATTAAAGAAAGAAAAATTGAATTATATGAAAACATAAATCGATTAACCTTGATTATCTAATTTTTTAAACAATTTAATCCATTCCATTGTTAGATTAATCACCTGCATCATTCTTGATCACATGATGATTGATAATAATATTAACGAGTGCATTAGAGCCTTTCAACCCTTGCAACTAAAATAAAGAAGAATTATTAAATAGAGTGAGTTTTGAACAAACTGAAGAACTATTCACAAGAAATACTTATCTTCAGGGATAGCAAGTCACTATGTCCAATTGGGCAATTTTTTTCTATTTTCAATTGGACATTAGTAAGACCCTAAAAGAACTTCAGACCTGGACCAAATCAACCATGCCTACCAATTCAAGGTTCAAGAGCCTTGCACTATTAAAAGATATTGGTTTAATTATATAGTGGTGTTGCTAGTAGTTTTTAACTTATACCCAATACTTACTATTCTCACAACATGCAGCATATAATTATGGATGAGCCATTGTAGTTTATGTTGGTAATAGTAAAAAGATGAATTAGTATGTATTAGAATTATCACAATTTCTATTGTGAATTACTAAAAAAAGTTCTTTACTAAGGGGAGCGTCAGAAATCACCTGATTAGGGTTTCACTAAGTAGCAGACCAGAAAGTCTACAGACACGTACAAGTCACGTGATATTTCATCTTACGGACATGTACTGAAATAATAATTTTTTTTTGATTTAAAAAATGATGCTTTTATTCCAAGATAGCATCCTTTATCATCCTAATAAAACTTGTTCTTTGAGTCTTTCCGGTTCTAAATAATGATGATATTATTAATACTGTAATATCTGATCAGTAGAATCAGAAATATGAAGTTATGACCTTTCAAAATTTGGTAAAGATTATATTATATATAAATTTAATAAGACTATATATTGGCTCTACTGAGTTAATTTTAATAATCTCACCACAATTAGTATCAAAAAAACCAGAAGAATAAGTTTACTTAGAGTGATAATAGAGGTTAACTTGGTTCGAAAGTCTTCTAGGCCATCTTTTACTTATTTATATTTTTTTTAAAAATTTTGATTGAGATTTTATAATTGGTTAACCTCCTTTACTATCCTAAGAAAACCAATTCTCCTGGTTTTTCTGGTTCTAATAGTGGCGAGATATTAAAATAAACTCAATAGAACCGTATATATAGTGTATGAAGTTTATGTGATGTTTTTTTTAATCTTTAAAACATCACCCAAATTTTGAAATGTCATATCACCATTCTACTGATAATAATCTCATTACTGTTAGCACTGGAAAGACCAGGGGACAAGCTTATTAGAAAGATAAAGGGTTAACTTAGTACAAAAGCCTTAACGGATCATTTTTTAAATCAATAAAAATCAATATTTCGGTATGTGTCCGTAAGATGAAATATCACGTGCCCTGTACATGTCCGTAGGCTTTCCAGTAGCGGACCCCCCTACCCCCACCTGATAATTTTTATAAGCATTTGATTGGTTAAAATTTAATAATATATATATATATTAAAATTTGGATAACTTTTGATCTACTGGTTTGTTTTGGACGATTCAACTACCAAAATGTTCGTCTCAGTGAGACGATTCTAACAAGCCCAAAACCATCAAAATCCAATCACAGGATCCCAAGATCGTTCAACTTTGTGTAATTTTAATAGTAATTTTTAAAATTACTAAGTAAATTTATCTTTTATATTCAGACTTTTTAGTCAAGTTTGAGTCTGTCTGGGTCTGGTCCAAAGTCTGCAGACTGGTCTGAGATGAATATATTTATATGTATTTTTTGGTGCTGAACAAGTTTACTTGTGCATTTTGTTCGAATAAATTAGTAAAATTTTATGAATCATTAATAAATTCTATAAAATCTTATAATTCACAAATTTTTATTAATTAATTCTAACAAAATGCGCCAAGTAAACTTGTTCAGCACCTAAAAATGTATTAAAATGGCTAGTTTGTTTTTATTTTACTTGAAATTTGAGATTTGATGCACAATTTTGGAGTTTTGATCAAAAAAGACAAATTTTAATAGCTTATCTCCAGATTTCAAGTAAAATAAAAACAACCCTACCAATTTAATGTATTTTTAGGTGTTTAACAAGTTTACTTAGTGCATTAATTTAGAAATAATTAGTAAAATTTTGTGAATCATAAGATTTTATAGAATTTTATTAGTAAAATTCTATAAAATCTTAAAAATTCACAAATATTTATTAATTAATTCTAACAAAATGCACTAAGTAAACTTGTTCAGCACCTAAAAATACATTAAATCGGCAGGGTTGTTTTTATTTTACTTGAAATTTGGAGAAAAGATGCTTAAATTTGACTTTTTTGATCAAAAATCCAAAATTATGCATCTTTTCTCCAAATTTCAAGTAAAATAAAAACAACCCTGCCGATTTAATGCATTTTTAGGTGCTGAACAAGTTTACTTAGTGCATTTTGTTAGAATTAATTAATAAAAATTTGTGAATTTTAAGATTTTATAGAATTTTACTAATAAAATTCTATAAAATCTTATGATTCACAAAATTTTACTAATTATTTCTAACTTAATGCACTAAGTAAACTTGTTCAGCACCTAAAAATACATTAAATCGGCAGGGTTGTTTTTATTTTACTTGAAATTTGGAGAAAAGATGCATAATTTTGGATTTTTGATCAAAAAAGTCAAATTTAAGCATCTTTTCTCCAAATTTCAAGTAAAATAAAAACAACCCTGCCGATTTAATGTATTTTTAGGTGCTGAACAAGTTTACTTAGTGCATTATGTTAGAATTAATTAGTAAAATTTTATGAATCATAAGATTTTATAGAATTTTATTAATAAAATTCTATAAAATCTTATGATTCATAAAATTTTACTAATTAATTCTAACTTAATTCACTAAGTAAACTTGTTCAGGGCCTAAAAATACATTAAATTGGCAGGCTTGTTTTTATTTTACTTGAAATTTGGAGAAAAGATGCATAATTTTGGATTTTTGATCAAAAAAGTCAAATTTAAGCATCTTTTCTCCAAATTTCAAGTAAAATAAAAACAAACTAGCCATTTTAATACATTTTTAGGTGCTAAACAAGTTTACTTAGTGCATTTTGTTAGAATTAATTAATAAAAATTTGCAAATTATAAGATTTTATAGAATTTTATTAATAAAATTCTATAAAATCTTATGATTCATAAAATTTTACTAATTTATTCTAACAAAATGCACTAAGTAAACTTGTTCAGTGCCAAAAAAATACATATAATTATATTCGAACTTAGACTGGTCTGCAGATTTCAGACCAGACCCAGACTGGACTCTTAATTGAGTCTGGTCTGAAGTCTGAAATTAGTAAAATTTAGAGTTGAGTCTGGTCTGATCCCGGACCAGACCCAGACTGGAACAGACCCAGACTGGACATAGGAGCACTAGTCTCAATAAGACGAATCGAATGGTACCAAAATAATCTAATTCTGATCGATATGGCACGTGGTATTCATCATAGAACTTAGGTGCACCAAATTAGACATATCTAATTATTAATTGCTTATAGAATACAAATCTTTGTTGATTATAGGATCCTGTGATTAGAATTTAGTGATTTTAGGATTGTTAGAATCGGCTCACTAAGGCGAACATTTTGGTAGTTAAATTATCAAAAATGGAATGGTGGATCAAAAGTTATTCAATATTAAAAATTATATATATATAATAATATATATAAATATATTTTTATATATATTATATATATTATATTATATATAGGACCTGATAATTGCTCTACCCCCCACCTACCTAATAAATCAGGTGATAAATGGCACTTCCCTAACTTACTTGGCATATAATACGTTTAAAGCTTGAGTTAACAACGAATTATTGTGGCTTCTATTAAGAATTACTATAAAAAGTTCTTATACAATACTTGCTCGTTATTCTAATAACACAATATGTGGTTGGGACAGAATTAGTTGTGTTGAAATTATTATTGCCTCTATCATGATTTACTGCTATAAACCTTACTATTCTGGCGATACACAGTATATATTAATGTTGTCCATATCTCATTCTAATTTCAAAAATACAAATTGTACATAACGAATGAAAGTCGATCTTTTAAATCTCAAATACAAAGTGCGTGTAACAAATGTAAGTCAATTTTTTTTTTAAAAAAATTAAATTATAGTAATAGATCAAATACAAATTATGACAAATTTATTACGACATAAACATGCAAATAAATAGATCGTCATAATTGTTCATATTTTAAATATTCTCACGGTCTTACAGTTTTTGGATATAGCAAATCAAAAATGGCAAAGTGCAAAAATATTTTATAACTGATAGCAATCAATTTTTGACAGGTACGTAATGAGATCATATCTACCTGATTACAACATATTTACACACAATTATGAATATATTTCCCATACCATCGTTTATACATGCATGTGTTGTCATCCTGTGCCGTCAGAATCACCATAACCCTTCTATAAATTGGAAAAATAAAAACCATTGCCCCACCTTAAAAAAAAAGGATTCTTGAAAAATCAGCATAGCGAACATCAAAAAAGTTGAATGGAAACCATCTATTCGCATTTCATGTTACAGAAGAACTGTAATCGTACTGGTATATATCATGCACATACACACGTATAGGATGTATATAATTTTTCCACAATGACAATTTCTTCACACATATGCATAATGAAGCAATTACATGTAACATATGGGGTGTCTTTAATTAAAAGAGCCCATTTTTACATTTTTTTGAAAAATGAGTTTTCGTTAAATTCATATAAATTTTGACATGATTGACTTTTTTTAATTATAAATGAAAGTCGAATTACATAATAAAAAATCAAGATAATGTAAAAAGAAAAATTACATGAGGCTGTGTAGAGCCAACACGTCACGAGTTTACCCGATAGTCACCTGCCGTCTTTAACCAATCAATATCATGAAATTTGATTGATCCCAGATCAGTCCAAAAATCAAAACAAATAATTAAACTCAAATATCTCAAAATAAAATATATGTAAAAATGGGCCCTTTTAATTGAAGACACTCCATATGATATTTTCCAATACCTACTAAAATAGGAAAAAATACAATAAACACTGTAACTTCCAAAATAGAAAAAAATATAGCACACCATAAAGTTGAGCTGAACCATCCCTCTACATTTCATGTGATTGTACTGGTATATATTTCCTAAACCATCATTCAATATACATTAACATGCACGTGTTGTCATACGTGTCATCAGAATCACCATAATCTCTTAAAAATCAGTATAGCAAACATCAAAAAGTTGAACAGAAACCATCCTTTCCATATTTCATATTATACAAGAAACGTGATCGTACTAGTATTGAAATCAAAATAATCAGTGACACCAGTTTGCATCATAATGAGTGATTTGCAAATGAAATTATATTATATATATACAGTATATAAAATTTTAAATTAACATGTTAATATCATAATAAGAGATTATAATCAGTGATGCCAGCCTTACATCATAACAGTGATTTACATATATTATATATTTGGTATAAAAATTTTAACTCTTTCTAAAAAAGAATAAATGAAAATCATTACTTCTACTAAAAAAGGTTTTTGCAAAAATCAGGATAAGCGATATCAAAAAAGTTGAAAGAAACCATTCCTATATATATTTCATGTTATACAAGAAATGTGATTGTACTAGTATTACTTATTGTTCCACATTATTTCTGAATTTAATTCTGAATGAACATCTTTCTTGATTTTCATCGATTGTGAAATGCACAGCAATGTAATAAATTACTGATAATAATTACTTATTAATAATTACTTTTTTTTCATTAATATATATATAAAGATTATTCTTTTATTGTTTTATCATTATTTTTTTTGTATTGGCGTAATAGAAGAACTTTTCATGTCTAAACAAAATAGGAATAACTTGGAGATGCAAGTTTTTTATGTCGAAAAAAATAAATTTATGTTTGTTTAAAAAAATTTAGTAATTATCTTCTAGACATGACACCTGACCAGATTCTTGCCATTGCCGAAAAATAAATGTGAATATGTTCTATGCAGGGAATATAAAAATTATTAATTACATTGTTAAATATATATGAATATTAGAACTATTCTTTTAATGTATGAAAACTTAGCATTGAATATTTAGATGATATATAGTAATTCATTTTTATTTATTTTTATTTATTTATTTATTTATTTTTCTAATTTTTTTTACTTTATTATTATAGAGTTACTTTATTTGATTTATGTATTATTACTGTATATATAAATCAACAATCATATAAATATCTTATCCGGATATAACCATTATCCTTTTATTTGAATAGGATATAAAACCGGTTAATAAATTTTGTTAAAGGTTACAACCTTTCGGATAAAAAGTTATTCAGGTATGAGCACTATGTATATGGCTGTAAATGCCATAGTTATCTGTTATGATGAAATTCTGGTAGTTTATTCATTTCATAAATCGATTACATATATATGATGATAGGTCGATTATGAATAAACAAAAATATCACAACAATCATATAAATAATCATGAGAACATTGTAATAATTATTCAATTACAGTTTTTAACAGTTTGAATATATGACAAACACTATTACTATGTAGTAATTCACAGGTGACCATTGAAAAAACCAATGAGATAGTTTACCGACACAGCATCCACATGATTTATCTATCCCTTATTAGTACAGCAAAAGTTGACATGATTAATTATTCGTGTCCTCATTTTAGTTATAGTACTTCAAAATAAATTGATTAGATTGAAAATGAAATGTTAATTGCTGTGCTAATAAAAAAGATAAAATACATGGATGATGTATTAGTAGATCTCAAATTCAAATGGACAAACTCTAAATCAGAAGGCATGTATATAATTTTTTCTTACAATTATTATTTTCACACAGTTATATGTACACATGTATGTACCTACATTGCAATTAAATCATAATAATGTAACAGCATCATTATTCCTACCAAAAAAGGATTTTCAAAATCAGCATATGTAGTGAACATCGAAAAAGTTTATCTAACATTTCATGTGATCATACTGGTATTATGAATTATTTTTAATAATCAAATCAAAAGTTGGCTAAAATTTAAAAACAGATTTACTTTAAATAGCAAGCCTATTGATCATAATAATGAAGTCGTTATAAATGACATCAGAATATCACTCTATCAAAGTAAATGATTGGTTTAGATGTGCCGCTGCATGGCACATGTAAGCCAATCATTTAAGTTTTAAGCATGAAACTGTTGTATTGGGAGTTAATATATGATCTACTTGCATTCTTGATATATAAATATATATACCATCCTAACTGCATCAAGATAACCCTAACTAAATTTACTCTGCTTTAACCTCTCTCTAAAATTAGAAATTTTATATTACATAAAATAGGTAGTGATCATGAGAAAAAATGTGCTTTGTATCAACACCAACTAGCAGTGTTGTCACTTGGACGTGTCCATACTATGTTTTTTGTCCAACGTCCAAGATTGTCCAAAATCGTCCAAGCCTATATCCCATGTTTAACTAATAAATAAAGTAATTTAAAAAAATATATAATTATATATTTTGTTAGGTGCTGAACTCATTGGTAAAAAAATTAAAATAGATTATCTTAATAAAATTTTAAGTAATTTTAATTTGAAAAAATGTCCAAAATGTCCAAAAAATGTCCAAGTGACAATACTGCCAATCAGCTTTAAGGTTTTGCCTTTGATTTAGATGCTAGTAAAACTATACACTAACATTCCTGGTATTTTGATGTATATTATCCAGTTCGATTACTACATTTTCCACAAACCATTACTTCAATTTTAGTTTTACCTCATTTTTCTTATTAGGGTAGCTGTGCAATATACAATACCGCACAGGACACGTGTGCTAGATAAGAGAAACTTGTTACTAGCTTTCAATTATATATTTACTGGTCTTGATCTATTTGATTTATCTGACTAATACAAATGTAATTGAAAAGCCCAATAATTGTTAAAGTGAATAGTTTTAAATGATTATGTTAATTTTACATATATTTTTTTTGAAATATACTATTAAAGAAAACAAATTAGACTTCATGCTAAATATATTCTTCTCTATAGGAAAAATGGTCCAAATTGGCATCAGATAGATATGGTTTTTGCGATACAGGTCAAAACCTGGATTTGTACAGGTATATCTAAATTGGTACAGATTCCATAAACCATGTGGGACTGTATGCTTGTGCCAATTTGATCGTAAGTGACTTGGGTTTTGCAGCAGTTTGCTAGTCGATGCTTGGTATGGTTAATGAATATGAGTCCACATTCCTTACGATAATGACGTGAATTAACTATTAAAACAATAAATTACATAATTAATATAAGATAAAATCAAGCTAACTGCATATAAAGTATTATTTTGTAAAAATTTTTTTGTTAAGACACACAGAAGTTTCATCAGTGAAATTATGAGATATTGCTCTTTTTTTTAAAAAAAAATCATTTACTAATTCTTCACTCTTTACAAAATGAGCAAACATGTATTATGAATTAACACCTGTGTAATGCATACATATGTGTTATCTGAATGCATTATTTCAAATATCAATGATATACATGCCACCCTTTGCCATAATGTCCATTGTGACAAGCAAAATTCGAGTAGTATAGCAAAGGCCAAATTCTGGTTGTGTTGAATTGTTACTTTTTATTAGTTGGAATTTTTAGTAATAGATTAGCAGTAACAAATTAAAATTAAAAGTATAGAAAGATACTTAAAAGTTTTAAGAATTAAAAGAGTTTTAAGTACTTGAGTTTACAAAATCCCCTTGCTATTCAGTAACCACAGTATGCAGTTAAAATTGTATCAATTTGTATTAAGAGCTTTGTTAGTTACTTTAAAAAAATTTATTACTTTAGTCATTATTCAGTAACTTGCAGCATATTATTATACAGTTCTGGATAGCATAAGCTATCAAATTTTTATATATAAATACAAAATTTCTTATAATTTACAAACAAATGACTTTAAAAAAATCTGACTTACAAATTTGTTGCTTTTAGTCTAAACTACAATTCTGTAAGATAAATTTTTATTTTTATTATAAATTTAAAAGTTATTTGAGTTTAAAATTAATATGTAATAAAAATTTGGCATTTAATATATAAAAAAATTGTTTTTATAGATTTTTAACCAATCAGATTTTTGTTACACAAAAAATAGCCAATCAAATTTGAGTATAAATTTCAAAATTTGGCGCTTTTAAAAAAAATTGGATATCTTATACTGGCCCGAACTGTAGAAAAGCTATTTTAGTTTATATCAGTAATGGTAAAAGGTGAATTAGTTTGCATTAAAGATATCGTAATTTCTATTGTGAATTTTTATAAAAAATTCTGTTAAAACTTACTGACAGATATATGTTTTAGGACTGAGTTTGTATCAAAATTATTGTAGTTTCTATCAATAATTACTGTAAAATTCTCATAGAAAACTTGCTTATTATTCTATCAATCATAATATGGGTCCTGTCAATAGCAATCGACATTTAAAAAAAATTAATACCTTTACTTTTATAGCTCATATTTCACTAAATATTGAGCTATCTTGATGATTTAATATTCATAAGAAAGCCTATGATAAAGCTTTCTTATGAATATTAAATCATCAAGATAGCTTCAATATTCATTGAGATATGAGCTGTAAAAGTAAAGGTATTGATTTTTTTTAAAATATTGACTACCTTATTTATATTGATAGCAGCCCATATGTGGTGGGATTGAATTAGTTTGCATTGAAATTATTATAGTTTCTNATAAAACATCAAGATAATGTAAAAAGAAAAATTACATGAGGCTGTGTAGAGCCAACACGTCACGAGTTTACCCGATAGTCACCTGCCGTCTTTAACCAATCAATATCATGAAATTTGATTGATCCCAGATCAGTCCAAAAATCAAAACAAATAATTAAACTCAAATATCTCAAAATAAAATATATGTAAAAATGGGCCCTTTTAATTGAAGACACTCCATATGATATTTTCCAATACCTACTAAAATAGGAAAAAATACAATAAACACTGTAACTTCCAAAATAGAAAAAAATATAGCACACCATAAAGTTGAGCTGAACCATCCCTCTACATTTCATGTGATTGTACTGGTATATATTTCCTAAACCATCATTCAATATACATTAACATGCACGTGTTGTCATACGTGTCATCAGAATCACCATAATCTCTTAAAAATCAGTATAGCAAACATCAAAAAGTTGAACAGAAACCATCCTTTCCATATTTCATATTATACAAGAAACGTGATCGTACTAGTATTGAAATCAAAATAATCAGTGACACCAGTTTGCATCATAATGAGTGATTTGCAAATGAAATTATATTATATATATACAGTATATAAAATTTTAAATTAACATGTTAATATCATAATAAGAGATTATAATCAGTGATGCCAGCCTTACATCATAACAGTGATTTACATATATTATATATTTGGTATAAAAATTTTAACTCTTTCTAAAAAAGAATAAATGAAAATCATTACTTCTACTAAAAAAGGTTTTTGCAAAAATCAGGATAAGCGATATCAAAAAAGTTGAAAGAAACCATTCCTATATATATTTCATGTTATACAAGAAATGTGATTGTACTAGTATTACTTATTGTTCCACATTATTTCTGAATTTAATTCTGAATGAACATCTTTCTTGATTTTCATCGATTGTGAAATGCACAGCAATGTAATAAATTACTGATAATAATTACTTATTAATAATTACTTTTTTTTCATTAATATATATATAAAGATTATTCTTTTATTGTTTTATCATTATTTTTTTTGTATTGGCGTAATAGAAGAACTTTTCATGTCTAAACAAAATAGGAATAACTTGGAGATGCAAGTTTTTTATGTCGAAAAAAATAAATTTATGTTTGTTTAAAAAAATTTAGTAATTATCTTCTAGACATGACACCTGACCAGATTCTTGCCATTGCCGAAAAATAAATGTGAATATGTTCTATGCAGGGAATATAAAAATTATTAATTACATTGTTAAATATATATGAATATTAGAACTATTCTTTTAATGTATGAAAACTTAGCATTGAATATTTAGATGATATATAGTAATTCATTTTTATTTATTTTTATTTATTTATTTATTTATTTTTCTAATTTTTTTTACTTTATTATTATAGAGTTACTTTATTTGATTTATGTATTATTACTGTATATATAAATCAACAATCATATAAATATCTTATCCGGATATAACCATTATCCTTTTATTTGAATAGGATATAAAACCGGTTAATAAATTTTGTTAAAGGTTACAACCTTTCGGATAAAAAGTTATTCAGGTATGAGCACTATGTATATGGCTGTAAATGCCATAGTTATCTGTTATGATGAAATTCTGGTAGTTTATTCATTTCATAAATCGATTACATATATATGATGATAGGTCGATTATGAATAAACAAAAATATCACAACAATCATATAAATAATCATGAGAACATTGTAATAATTATTCAATTACAGTTTTTAACAGTTTGAATATATGACAAACACTATTACTATGTAGTAATTCACAGGTGACCATTGAAAAAACCAATGAGATAGTTTACCGACACAGCATCCACATGATTTATCTATCCCTTATTAGTACAGCAAAAGTTGACATGATTAATTATTCGTGTCCTCATTTTAGTTATAGTACTTCAAAATAAATTGATTAGATTGAAAATGAAATGTTAATTGCTGTGCTAATAAAAAAGATAAAATACATGGATGATGTATTAGTAGATCTCAAATTCAAATGGACAAACTCTAAATCAGAAGGCATGTATATAATTTTTTCTTACAATTATTATTTTCACACAGTTATATGTACACATGTATGTACCTACATTGCAATTAAATCATAATAATGTAACAGCATCATTATTCCTACCAAAAAAGGATTTTCAAAATCAGCATATGTAGTGAACATCGAAAAAGTTTATCTAACATTTCATGTGATCATACTGGTATTATGAATTATTTTTAATAATCAAATCAAAAGTTGGCTAAAATTTAAAAACAGATTTACTTTAAATAGCAAGCCTATTGATCATAATAATGAAGTCGTTATAAATGACATCAGAATATCACTCTATCAAAGTAAATGATTGGTTTAGATGTGCCGCTGCATGGCACATGTAAGCCAATCATTTAAGTTTTAAGCATGAAACTGTTGTATTGGGAGTTAATATATGATCTACTTGCATTCTTGATATATAAATATATATACCATCCTAACTGCATCAAGATAACCCTAACTAAATTTACTCTGCTTTAACCTCTCTCTAAAATTAGAAATTTTATATTACATAAAATAGGTAGTGATCATGAGAAAAAATGTGCTTTGTATCAACACCAACTAGCAGTGTTGTCACTTGGACGTGTCCATACTATGTTTTTTGTCCAACGTCCAAGATTGTCCAAAATCGTCCAAGCCTATATCCCATGTTTAACTAATAAATAAAGTAATTTAAAAAAATATATAATTATATATTTTGTTAGGTGCTGAACTCATTGGTAAAAAAATTAAAATAGATTATCTTAATAAAATTTTAAGTAATTTTAATTTGAAAAAATGTCCAAAATGTCCAAAAAATGTCCAAGTGACAATACTGCCAATCAGCTTTAAGGTTTTGCCTTTGATTTAGATGCTAGTAAAACTATACACTAACATTCCTGGTATTTTGATGTATATTATCCAGTTCGATTACTACATTTTCCACAAACCATTACTTCAATTTTAGTTTTACCTCATTTTTCTTATTAGGGTAGCTGTGCAATATACAATACCGCACAGGACACGTGTGCTAGATAAGAGAAACTTGTTACTAGCTTTCAATTATATATTTACTGGTCTTGATCTATTTGATTTATCTGACTAATACAAATGTAATTGAAAAGCCCAATAATTGTTAAAGTGAATAGTTTTAAATGATTATGTTAATTTTACATATATTTTTTTTGAAATATACTATTAAAGAAAACAAATTAGACTTCATGCTAAATATATTCTTCTCTATAGGAAAAATGGTCCAAATTGGCATCAGATAGATATGGTTTTTGCGATACAGGTCAAAACCTGGATTTGTACAGGTATATCTAAATTGGTACAGATTCCATAAACCATGTGGGACTGTATGCTTGTGCCAATTTGATCGTAAGTGACTTGGGTTTTGCAGCAGTTTGCTAGTCGATGCTTGGTATGGTTAATGAATATGAGTCCACATTCCTTACGATAATGACGTGAATTAACTATTAAAACAATAAATTACATAATTAATATAAGATAAAATCAAGCTAACTGCATATAAAGTATTATTTTGTAAAAATTTTTTTGTTAAGACACACAGAAGTTTCATCAGTGAAATTATGAGATATTGCTCTTTTTTTTAAAAAAAAATCATTTACTAATTCTTCACTCTTTACAAAATGAGCAAACATGTATTATGAATTAACACCTGTGTAATGCATACATATGTGTTATCTGAATGCATTATTTCAAATATCAATGATATACATGCCACCCTTTGCCATAATGTCCATTGTGACAAGCAAAATTCGAGTAGTATAGCAAAGGCCAAATTCTGGTTGTGTTGAATTGTTACTTTTTATTAGTTGGAATTTTTAGTAATAGATTAGCAGTAACAAATTAAAATTAAAAGTATAGAAAGATACTTAAAAGTTTTAAGAATTAAAAGAGTTTTAAGTACTTGAGTTTACAAAATCCCCTTGCTATTCAGTAACCACAGTATGCAGTTAAAATTGTATCAATTTGTATTAAGAGCTTTGTTAGTTACTTTAAAAAAATTTATTACTTTAGTCATTATTCAGTAACTTGCAGCATATTATTATACAGTTCTGGATAGCATAAGCTATCAAATTTTTATATATAAATACAAAATTTCTTATAATTTACAAACAAATGACTTTAAAAAAATCTGACTTACAAATTTGTTGCTTTTAGTCTAAACTACAATTCTGTAAGATAAATTTTTATTTTTATTATAAATTTAAAAGTTATTTGAGTTTAAAATTAATATGTAATAAAAATTTGGCATTTAATATATAAAAAAATTGTTTTTATAGATTTTTAACCAATCAGATTTTTGTTACACAAAAAATAGCCAATCAAATTTGAGTATAAATTTCAAAATTTGGCGCTTTTAAAAAAAATTGGATATCTTATACTGGCCCGAACTGTAGAAAAGCTATTTTAGTTTATATCAGTAATGGTAAAAGGTGAATTAGTTTGCATTAAAGATATCGTAATTTCTATTGTGAATTTTTATAAAAAATTCTGTTAAAACTTACTGACAGATATATGTTTTAGGACTGAGTTTGTATCAAAATTATTGTAGTTTCTATCAATAATTACTGTAAAATTCTCATAGAAAACTTGCTTATTATTCTATCAATCATAATATGGGTCCTGTCAATAGCAATCGACATTTAAAAAAAATTAATACCTTTACTTTTATAGCTCATATTTCACTAAATATTGAGCTATCTTGATGATTTAATATTCATAAGAAAGCCTATGATAAAGCTTTCTTATGAATATTAAATCATCAAGATAGCTTCAATATTCATTGAGATATGAGCTGTAAAAGTAAAGGTATTGATTTTTTTTAAAATATTGACTACCTTATTTATATTGATAGCAGCCCATATGTGGTGGGATTGAATTAGTTTGCATTGAAATTATTATAGTTTCTATCACGAGTTACTGTTATAAACCTTATTATTTTAGCAAAACATAATATATAACTCACTAATACATGTTATTAATATTATCTATATCTCAGTTAATTTCAAAGATACAAATGTGCACATAACGAATGGAAGCCTACTTGTTAAATTTCAAAGATACAAAGTGCGTGTAATAATTAAAAGGTGATTTTTTTAAAAATAAAAAAATAAATATAAATAGTTGATAACTAATTATTAATTCATAGTAATAGATTAATTACAAATTATGCTGAATTTATTACAGCATTAAATTTTCTCACAGTCTTAAATGTCAAAATGCAATTGAATTTATTTTTTATTAGTATTACAATAATATAATATACCAAAAAAGGATTTTGCAAAAATCAGCATAGCGGATATTAAAAAAAGTGAAGAAAACCTTTGCTGCATATTTCATATCGCACATATCATATAATTGTTTTGGTATATGTTTTCGCCATCTTTAACTATACTATTAATTAATGGCAACATTTTTGCATCATAATAATTAATAATCAGTAATATCAGTTTTACATTATAAAGTGCAACTACATGAGAGGTTATATGCAAAAATCTTAATTCTTTGTAAAAACAAATAAATGAAATTTATTACTCCTACCAAAAAAGGATTTTGTGAAAATCAGCATATATTACTAGTATTTAGCCGTATGTAAATTAAAATTACATAGCTTCTAATGATCCTGAACTATACTACAAACAGAAAAAAAGGGATATCATAATGTCTTCTATAACAGGAAAAAATATAGGCCACCAAAAGTTGAGCAGAACCATCCCTTCACATTTCATAAAATCATACTAGTATTCAATAAAAATTTAATGCCAATTGTCATAAACAATTACTTCATAATTTGTAAATTTATTAAATCATGTTTTATAGTTGCCATGAGATTTAGTGAAAAAGAATGTATTTAAAGGATAACTTTCACTATGGAAAGAAGGCAATCAATATTTATATAATATACAAAAAATCTATTAAATAAAATATGACATTCACAAAACAATTTTATAGACAAATTAATAAATACTGTCCTTATTCCTATAGTAATGTTCAATGTATATATATAATATTATAGTTAGTTATTTCTTTAACCTTCTTAACACAATTTATAAATAACTAGATTAATAAAATTAACTCTTTTTAAGCTTATATTGCTCATAGTTAGAGCTAAAAACTGGTAATAGAAAGCAGAATCCTCTCTCTATACCATGACAACAAGCAAGAAGATTTATGTTTATAGTTCAAAAAAAAGTGTGAAATAGTTAAAATCAATTATCCCTTAGATTGTAGTAGAACACAGGCAAATTTGCCTGCGTTTTTGCACTTTTTTAGCTCTGATTTACTTTTTAAAATGCTAAAATAATTAAATAAAACTTTGTACAATTATATTTGAAAATAAGGATTACTTTTTTGCAAAATTAGTTTTTATATTATAAGAAAATAAATTATAGTTACATATAAGCTGAAAATAGATAATTTTAAAAAAAAATTGTTTTAAAAAATTTTATTACAATTTTTCTGCGATCTTATTTAGTTTTAGTTTTAGAACTATAGTTCTTAAGACAATATTGTAGTTTATATAAAGGATGACAACTTTCATTATTGCAACTTTAATAATTTACTTGTAAAAATTAAGACTTGTATTAGAAGTAAAGATTTTTTTTATAGACGGGAACATATAAAATTTGAAAAAATCTAAAGAAAAATTTTAATAGTAAAAATGCCAATACAAGAACTTTAAACATTTATTATATTAAAGTTTTCTAATGATTTTAAAAAAAATTTATAACAAAGTTACTAAAACAAAACTCAAAGAATATTTTTTACTTAGAAAAGATATGACTAAAATCAATATTTAAAATTTTATTAAAAATTTTAAAATACGCAGGCAAATTTGACTGTGTTACAATCTAAGGAATAATATGCGTCCTTTATTAATAATATTGAATTACTATAAAAACATGCCTATAAAGTAGAGTAAATATCACTATATACTATATATAGAATATATCTATTAATAAAAATTTATGCACTAATGCCATAAATGATCGATCTATCATTTATACTATTACTTTGATTTATGCCATTTATTCTAATGCCTCTTTTCTTATATTTGACAAATTAGACGCAGCAATTTGTGATCTATAAGCCGGGTAACACCAGATGAATTTTATATAGAACAGTGAACAAATATGTACAGTTTTTGCAATATAATAACTGTATCATATTTTATTCAAATTTATTGTATATTATTTTAAATGATTTGTCTTTGATTTTATATGACATTATTGTTTTGTGAATTCAGTACAGAAAAATTTACGAAATTAAAGTCCAAATAAAAGTTAAAGCAAAGTTCTAATTTTTATTATCATTGAGTATAATTATACCAGAAATTAGTTTCAAAGTCATATATAAGTGAATAAAAAATTCGGTTACTATTTTTTCAGGGCGACCTATATAAGATGTGTTTTGTCTGTTCATCTGACCAATTACAATATTCATTACTGTTAGTTATGCAATATACAATACTGTATTTGCGCGTAATAGCGGGCCGGGGCATTAATTCGGATTTTGACTTTCCAAAAAATTTAGCTATTTGCTCAAAATATCGCCCATGCGCATCCCAAAATAACGCGCCCCTTTATTTAAATTAATGTTTTAAAATGTAATAAAAGATTCAAAATCCAAATGCTAAATTCAACTCAACTGTGGCAAAAATAAAAAATTATTTTTACAAGGAATGTAGTACGTAGTAAGCTTGTTGTGAAACTAATTAGGTTCACCAAAAAAACTGGTGCACCAGCAAAACACTACCAGTGCACCATTGAAAATTAGCTTTTTTTATAACTATTAGTGCATTAGTTTCACCAGCTTTACTGGTGCACCATCGATTGACTATTGGTACACCATCAAAGATTGGTTTTACCAACAAGCTTAGTACGTAGTACATAAAGTGTGGTTTAAATTCGAGATTTGCGCTCGTCCGCAAAATCTTGATTCTAATTGGGTATAGAAATCGAATGATGCCGTAACTATTTCTGGAAGTTGCAGGTTTCGATTTGCTGCATTTTAATTAGTTACGGCTAGTGAGTTTCAACATGGCACACCCAAGTGATCCAAGTTTTGCCTGCAACCTACTAACAATTCAAAAGGCAATATTTATTTTATTAATTCTTGAACCGCTGTTGCTAATTGGTATTATCATAGCGCCATGCGGCTTATTTTGAATACTGGTACAGAATTTCAAAAAAAATCACATTTTTTTGATTCAAAATAAGGCGCATGCGCATTTCAAAATAGCGTACAGGGACCCAAAATAACGCGCGGGGTATTATTACGCGCAAATACAGTAATATTTAGTGATATGCTAGCCCTATGAAAACTTGATACACGGGAATGCATGTAAAAATACGAAATTGTATGCGGGTAAGCACGGGTTTCATAATCACTGCACAGAAACTGCACAGAAACTGATCATCCATAAAATTTAATACAATTATCACACGAAAAATTGAAATCCGTGCACTATCGTGCATAGTATTATAACCATTTATTGACGTGTATTAATCTTAATGATCACATAATTTCTGTGCACTAATGTGACAATCGTTAAGATTCTTAACGATCATAAATTTCGAGCACTAACGTGCACAATCGTTAAGATTCTTAATGATCATAATTTTCATGCACTGACATGCATAATCGTTAAGATTCTTAACAATCATAATCACAATTTTCGTGCTTTGACGTGCACAATAGTTAAGATTCTTAACAAAAGTTTCAGTTCACTGACGTAACGATCATCACAATCGTTAAGGTTCTTAACGATCATTTCTGTACAAAATGTATGATCATCACAATCGTTAAGACTCCTTAATGATCATAATTTCAGTGCATTAATATCGTGATCGTCACAATCGTTAAGATTCTTAACGATCATAATTTTGTGCATGTTATCACAATTGTCACAATTGTTAAGATTCTTAATGATCATAATTTCATGTACTAATATAATGATCAGATCCTTAATGATCATTATTCCGTGCATTAACGTGATGATCGTTAAGATTCTTAATGATTATAAATTCCGTGCATTGACGCGCACAAAAACATTTATTTTGTTGTTTTTTTTTTGTTTTTTTTTGCACTTATCAATAATAATTTCTGTGCATTGACACGCACAAATTACATTTGATTTGTAAGCAAATAAATATTGCTTTTTTTTTTGTTTACTCTTATCATTTTTATCATCTTATATTTTTTTATAATTTTTTTTTTTACAACTCATTAATTTTTAAATAATTTTTTTTGTTATTGTCAATTTTTAAACCATCCTTTAGAGTGATTGCCTTGGAAGCTACTTTTTTGGAATCACTATCATTTTTGGTGTATGTTTTTCATTATTTTTGGTGGTATCGCAACTTTATTTTTGTTTACTATTATTTTTTCTTTTATTTTTTATCTCTCTGTATATTATTGCATTTTAGCATCTCCCTTGAGTTACTCCATTGGATTGCCACAATCGGAGTTGTCCCTATTGGAGTTATTTCTAGAGCAGTCATTTCGATTTTTTTTTAAACCTTTCATTTTGGTACTATTACTTTGTTTTTTTCGATATTATTAGTTGCTGGGTTATTTTTAAAGTCGGTAGTTTTAGTAATTAGAAGTATTTTTTATTCGCATGTAAATTATTAATTTAAACTATTTGTATTATAAAATTTAATTAATAAAATAATTAAATAAATTAAGTTATTTAATAAAATACAAAATTTAGTTAATAAAACTTATAAAATTTAGTTAATAAAATAATAAAATTTAGTTAATAAAATAATGCATATACGATATATGTTATTATGTATATATGTATGGACATATGCTATTATATGTTACCTGCACGTAAATATGCATGAGACAATGCATGAGAAAATACATAAAATTGCATGTAAGTATGTGCAGCATTGCACGGAATTCGCGCCCTTTTATGTGCCATGAACTTGCTTTCCCGTGCATTGTTCCATGTATATTTACGTGCAGGTTTGAGTGGTCACGCATTCAAACTTTTCCGTGTATTCCAGTATTATTCCATGCTGTAATTTCTCATAGAGTAGAGGTGCTTTAAGTCCTATACTACCCAGTAGTACTAGCAGAACATTCTGCCAATCAATATTGATGCTCTACATTTTAAACTTTGAGTGAAGATATTAGAAGATTCTAGAATTCAAATATAAAAAGTTTATCAAATTTGGCTAGGTGATTGTTTAGATGTATTCACCCAAAGTTTTAAAAAAACTTAAAATGCTATAGTGCACCAAGTCACTTCTCATCAAAAATTACGTATATTTTAATAAATCAATAAAATCTTAAGTTTTAAATATTTTTTAAAAATGTAACCAATAACAACTATTGTTTTTCATTAGTACTATCCAAAGTATTGGTTAGAATGTTTAAAAAAGTTCATAAATTAAAGTTATAAGTGTTTAAAGCTATTATGTGTTCAAAATTTTGGCATTTAATATAAAAAAATTTAAATTTATTTTTTAAATTTTTTTTATCCAATCAGAATTAGTATATAACGTATTCTGATTGGCTAAAAAGCATTTATATATACCCCAAATTTGGCGCATTTGATGTGAAGTGACTTGGCGCACCATATCAAAATGTAAATTTTTTTTAAACTTTGAGTTTGACAACTGCCAGTCTAAATTCAATAAACTTTTTTATACAAATTCTATAGATTTAGAATTCAAATAAAAGAAAATTCATTGAATTTGACCTGATGGTTGTTGAGCCATATTTGCTTAAATTTAAAAAACTTGTACCAAAATTTCTTTCAAATTTTGAGCAAAGATATTTTAACAACTATCAAGCCAAATCTGATAAATTTTTTACTTGAATCCTATGAATTTGTAGTACTATAGCAAATTGTAATAGATTGACATAACAATACATAAAACAATTACACCTATAATAGATAAAAGCAAAAGCAATTCCATCTCTATTTTATGAGGGGTTGCTGAGAAATCTTTTGAAGTCATGACAAATATAGTAAAAATTTTCAAGTGAATATAAAATTGGAACCTAGTGCTAGTGCTCCTATATACTGGACCCAAACCAGACTTTAGTCAAATTTGAGTTTGGTTGATTTTTGGACCAGACTTAGACTTTTAAATTCAAACTTTTTAGTAAAGTCAAGTCTGGCTCGTGTCTGGTCCAAAGTCTGCAGACTAGTCTGAGTTTGAATTTTTTTATATGAATTTTTTGATGAACGTGTTACTTAATGCATTAAGTAAGAATTGTAACAGATTATAATGAAATCCAGATTAAAATGAAATGATAGTATAAAATCTCGAAAACTAAATTTTTTTGGGGTGCATTTTTTAGGGTTAGGGTTTAGGGTTAGGGTTAGTTTTAAAAAACATTATAATAAACAAGTATTAATAGGTTTTAGAAGACTAGCAGGTTAAGTATAGAATGTAGATTTCATTTTAAATTATGATCTGTGACAAGAATTAATTAGTAAAAATTTGTAAATAAGATTTATTAATAAAATTTTACAAAATTCTATTATTCACTAAATTTTGCAACTTAATTTACTAACTTGTTTAGTGCCTAAAGATATATTAAATGGCAAAGTTATTCTATTTTACTTGAAATTTGGAAAAAAAGATACATAATTTAGATTTTTGATTAAAAAGTCAAATTTAAACAACTTTTTTCCAAATTTTAAATATAAAAACAACTCTACTAATTTAATATATTTTTAGGTTCTAAACAAGTTTACTTAATGCATAAAATTAGAATTAATTAATAAAATTTTGTAAATTACGAAGATTTTGTAGAATTTGTTAATAAAATTTATAAAATCTTATAATTCACAAAATTTTACTAATTAATTATAAATTTATGAATTAAGTAAACTTATTCAGTGCTTAAAAATATATTAAATTGACAAGATTGTTTTTATTTTGCTTAAAATTTTAAGAAAATTTGCTAAAATTTGATTTTTTAATCAAAATCCAAATTATGCTTGAAATTTTGAGAAAATTTGCTAAAATTTGACTTTTTAATCAAAAATCCAAATTATGCATCTTATTTTAAATTTAAGTAAAATAAAAAACTTGGCCTATTTGAAGATGCTAATTAAGATTATTTAGTAAATTAAGTTAGAATTATTAGTAAAGTTTTGCAAATAATAAGATTTTATAAAATTTTATTAATAAAATTGGCAAAAATAAAATAGTGACCCATCGCTATACAACCCTTATATAATCAACCAATCATTTTTTGAGATTGGTAAATCATATATAGCTTGTCTCCAGGGTACCAGAAGGACCCCGAGCAATCTATGAACAGCTAACTATTGTAAAAAATCTTAATATATTACTAAAAATAAAAAAGATCTACAGAAAAATGGTCAAAAATAAGCATTAATATTACTAAATATAGAAAAGATCTACAAAAAATAGTCAAAAATAAGCAAAAGCAAATAGTGACCTATCTATGTATAGCTCGGGGTCCTGTACCAGGTTCGATTTGAATTTAGATCTGCAGGTAAATCTAGATTTTTTATACGGTATTGTTTTTTTTAATTTTGTGATTCTGTACTAATATTTCTTTTTCTTTAGATAAGTACAAATTTATTATTTTTTCTTTTTTTTTGTTATTGTCACTAACATCTCTCTTTCTTTAGGTCTATTCGTCTTTCTTCCTTTAAGTATTTTTTCGTTCAAAGAAGTACTGGACTGGTTTTTGGATAAGTTAAAGTGTTTTTTTACGAGTTTTTTTGTAATTTCTCTCTTTTTTTAGGTTCTTCTTTTCTTGGGGTCATCCTTTTTGGAGTCGTTGTTCTTGGAGTTATCGTTTTTAGAGTTGTCGTTCTTGGAGTTGACATTTTTGGAGTTGTCGTTCTTGGAGTCGTCATTTTTGGTGCGTCATTTTTGAGTCAAATCATTGTTTTGGAGTCAAAATTGTCATAGCAGTGGGTGTTGGGATCCTCGTCGGTTTAAATATGTTCATCTTCGGCGTTGTTGTTCTTTGGTGTTAAAGCTTCTTTCGAATTGCATGGGAAATGGGTGTCGGGCTTCATGTTCTTCGGTAAAGTTGCTTTTTTAATTCTATTTAATTGAACTTGAGAAGCTCTTATAATGATATTGACTTCATTATATATATAATCCTAGTTGAATTGATTAGCTATTTGGGTTTTGAGAGCTTGATCAAGGTCTTTATTACTCTCCCCAATCTGTATCTGAACAAGGCAATAAATTCAACTTTGATTAAAGTTATATGCATGTTCAGCATTTCTGATAGATTCAGTATAATGCTACAATTGAGTCCATAAGTTGTAGTTAGGATTCCATTCTATATTCTTGGTAGCTATATAAGCATACAAATACTCAAGATTACAGAATTGAGTATCCTCTTAGATAGAATTAAGCTTTCATCTTCGATCTAATGTATTTGCTCTTCACAGAGCTTACATTTTGTTAGTATTCCCCAGCCTTTACTTCTAGTAAAGAATTCAACACTTCAAGGATCATTTTGATTTAATTCTAGTAAAAATCAATCCAATATTCTTTGCAAACTAGAGTTAGTTCCAAGGGTCTAATATCTTCTGATTTTTGAAGTACAATTCTTTGGTCAGAATAATGAAGTAAGCATAAAGCATTTACTTTCTGGGGTTGACAACCATATTGATATCTCTGATTTTCAATGATCAGGATTATTTGGAGGCAGTTAGCTCCAATATATCCATATTGTTCACACTAATAGCATTATTTTTAGAACAGTTCTTATACAGGTGTCCATGTTAAGAGCAGATTTGTAAATATTTTGCTTAGAAGCTTGCAAAGGGCAATAAATTGTTAGACCTATAAAAATACTTAAAATGTATAACAGCAATAACTTTTGATCTAGTAATTAGAATTTGTTCAAACTACTATTATCATAATATCTCAATGCAAGCTTTTGAATAGTACCAAAATTATCTCGATTGGACTGTTCTAGACCAAGATAGTCAAAACTGAATGATTGGTTCTTACAAAACATTATACTGTGCCCAAATCTTATTGATCAATTAATGCTGCGCCACCTGTAACACCAAATATTGGACATTTTGATTAATTTTGGACATTTGAGTTAATTATAGACATGTTTGACATTTTAGACATTTGGGACATAACAGTTTAAATAGTTATAATTTATATATCTAATATAGCTGATATTTAGGATATATGTAGTATATTTATTATCTTTATTATATTATTATATTTATATTTAGCATTAGCATATTAGCATACAGTCAACTCTCTCTAATCTGAACTACTAGAACTGCTTTTTTTTACTATGTAAAAATTTGGAAAAGTTCAGTTTTCAAAAATTATATATGGCTTATCCGAACTTTATAATAAAATTTACAAATATTCTAGAAGATTTTGTTAATTTAGAAAGAGTTTAATAGTGTTCGGTTTGGAGAAGTTCAGATTAGAGAGAGGCAACTGTATATCAAATTTATCGATTATATAGATTTCTTTATTTATTATTGTATTTATTTATATTGGACAAACATGTATAAATACTCAAAGTTTTTCTCTTGCTAAAAAGCAGAAGAAGAATCTCTAGTTTATTAAATAAAGGATAAGTAAAGTAGTATGTCTTCACTGAAATACAACTAATGCAATTCTTAGTAGCTTCATATACTATTAATTGTGGCCTCTTTTGTAATTGCAAATTCTATGCCTCTTTACAAAATACTGCCAAATAACAGTATCCCTTCTGATCCTTGCATACCACAGTAATTAGTATGAATTACATAGTGTTTTTCTGCAATCGTTGCTCAAGTTTCTAGCATTTCTCTAAAGAGATAGAAATCTAGGTTTACAACATAGCAAGATGTCCATAGCAATAATAATGATAACATTCATAATTTGGGCAGTTAGCATAAAGGTAGTTATAGGCAGTATCTGAAATTGGGTTGCAGAGTCTGCGAACTGCAACAAATTTTAAATTTTCACAACCAAAATCTGAGTGCATGTGCAAATTCTGCACATAAATTTGCAAATTTTACTTATAAATTTTGATTAAATGCTTATACACACAACTAAATTGTTATAAATTCTTATAATATGCAACTATTTTTTTTATTTAGTTGCAGCCCACAACTAATTTAAAAATTGAATTTCAGACACTAGTTATAAAAGTAGCAGTAGCCACATATTTGTTTAGAGAAAGATGCACTAGGACTGGATCTATAGGTAATAGTTGTCCAATTGTCTGATTCTATTTCTAACATATAGGCTTTCTGTTTAAACTGATAGTAGGTTGGGCAGGCAAATGTTGGTCATTTTCATAAGGAATAGGCATATAAATTTTCTTTTTGTTCTACTTGAGAATATAGGTTTTTTTATCAAGCTATAGCTACTATCTACTTTTTGTGACCAGTCATTGCCCGAAAGTAATGAGTAGAAGATAGCATTCATTACTTCTATATCAAGAGGAATAATAGTTCCTTCAATTTTGACAGATAGGTTTCAAATAATTCCAGGTGGGTGAACAGAAGATATTTATTGGCATAACCTTACTTATACTTGCTTCTATTTCTTCATCTTTTATTAGTTTCGTATATTTTGCAATTTCATTAGGTTTATCACCTTTTGTCACATTTTGTCAATTTTGTCATCTTTCATTAGTTTTGCCATGTTTTGTTAGTTTCATTACCTTTCATTAGTTTCGTTACCTTTTGCCAGTTTTATCATCTTTTATTAGTTTTGTAATTTCATTATTGAAATTTTAGTTGACAAAAGATGAAACTAGGTTTCACATCTCGTCAGCACAAAACCTCAAGGTTCCATTTAACAGCTATATACAGAACAATAGTTAGCACCATATAAGAAAGTAAACCATAAGGATTACAAATACTTCTAGCAATACTAGTTACATGTATAGAAGAAAATATATAAAATTATAAAGATTATAGCACAAATCCTGGTACATAATTGTAGAAATTACTAGTTTTTGTTAAGTTTAACTCATGAGTAAAATAGTTCTAAGGTTTCATAATATAGTTAGTTAAAATTGTATTGCACAATCTATATTTAATATAATAATAATTAATAAAAATTAAACAGACTAAAAATGTAACAAATAAAAAAAAATAACTAGCAAATAGTGATGCAAACAGCTCGAGCTGAGCCACGAACCAAACAGCTAAGCCAAGCCAAACAACGGCTCGGCTCTGGGGTTACTAATAAAGCATCAGCTCTACAACGGCTTGGCTCTAGACCATTAAAGCCAATATAAAGCCAGGAGCGGATTAATTCATATCACATGGCCATCATCCAATCGTAAATGATTAAAATACTGTAATTTTATTAGATAGTTCAGGTAATGTGGTAATGTATATTAGCATTAGTACTAAAAAAAAGATAAATGTATATTTGCAAAACTCGAATTTATTCGATCAATTTTAATATTAGAATTCATGTTTGTGTCTGATTGGATAGTTTCCTTATATAGGGTAGCGGCTTATGTTTCAACTCAGCTCAAGGTTAATTAGCTCACAAACGACTTGGCTCTGACCTTTGGAGCCGAAAGATCAGCTCGGCTTGGTCAATGTAAGCCGTGAGCTGAGCTGAGCCAAGCCGTTTGCATCACTACTTGCAAATTTATAAATCATCAATTAAAAAATTATATATGAGGTAATGTATTAATATCTATGCATTGAACCTTTTAATATAGTCTCACCTCCACAATCACATTTAGAGCTTCAGATTTATATTCGTTATTCGAATAATATTCATATTCGGCAAATATTCGAATAAAGTTTTCTAAATATTTATTCGATGAATAATTCGAATAATTAATTATATTCGAATAATTAATTATATTCTAATAATTCGAATAATCTATTGTATTCGAACAATCCATCATATTCGAATTATTCGAATAATTCATCATATTCAAATAATTTATTATATTTGAATAATTCATTATATTCGAATAATATATTTATAAACCCAAATTAAATCTATTTATTTACATATAAAATCATACAATACCAAGGCCGATAGTATACTTAATATATAATTATATAAACTTTTATCCATATCTTGACCCGTAAAATTGCATTACTAAGCTAATAGTATTAGCATTAATGTCTAATGCAAAATTTTTATGTACAGTACATGCCCATTGATATTAGTAACCGTAAAATAAGCTAATAGTATTAGCATTAATGTCTAATGCAAAATTTTTATGTACAGTACATGCCCATTGATATTAGTAACAATAATTTGTATAACAATTAAATATGCATCATTTATTTAGTTTGCATAAATATGTCGTTAGTTTTATCGATTTGAACTTTAATAATAAAAATTATATAAAAAAGTTAGCGCTCATACATAAAATTAGATTCTCTTTCCAAATAAATAATACAAACCATGTAAAAAACCGTAAAAAAAATATGCATGTGGAAGTAATAAAGGTGTTGTTAATATTGGCTAGAAAAAAAAAAAATTAAAAAAAGAAATCTTAACTATGTTGTGTGTTTGTGGAGTAAGACCATCAGCACATGCCATTCAGATTGAATTTATCAAGATTGATATTCAATAATCCAAGACAATATTAATTGTAACAATAATCAGATAGCAGTAATGCTTAATAATCTGAATCATACATTGGCATTAGCAATAATTCCTAAATAGGCTTTTCATCAAGTCTTCATCAAGCCTTCGTCAGGTCTTCATCAAGCTTTAACATTAAAATTTTTTTTACATGTGGTAATTTAAATAGAAAATAACAATCTAAGGTGCTTTATACGGGACAAAAACTTTAAGTAGAATATGTGCAATCTTATATTAGTAATTTAGCACACTTAGACGCTAAATAATTCAAAAAAAATCACTTTATACTGTATAATTGGGTACTTGAAATAGCATGTGTCTATAATATAGGGCAATTTAGTATACTTAAAT
>QKWP01000028.1:729265-760340 GCA_003550325.1 Gigaspora rosea
AATTTTTTGTGCTAAGCCACAATTTGAAAATTACTAGTAATTTTATAATAAAAATACAGACGGAAATGTACTTAACTTAGTACGGGCATTGTTACACAAAAATTAAGGTTATTAAAAAATTTTTTTCTTAATAATTTTATTATTAATATAAAAAAAAATTTTGTTAAACAATTTTTGAAGATTTATCAGATTTTTGTATATAAAAAAAATTGAGTTTTTTAATTTTTTGGATTTTTTATGCATTTTGCAAAATGTACTAAATTTAGTACAAAACAGTAAATCCAAATCATTAATGATAAAAAAAGACTAATATAAAAAAAATTTTTTACTATAAAAAAAAAGCCGTGCAGCCGGTATACAATGCGCAAATTTAAATTTATTGTTGGATAAATCATATATTAATTATTCGAATAACTATATATATTCGAATAATTATAATTATTCGAATATATATAATTATTCGAATAATTATATGTATTTGAATAATTATAATTATTCGATTATTCGAATATTCGGTGAATATTAGTCATTCGGCAAATATTCGACTAGATATTTGCTAACCCTAAGTTATTTGAATATTATTTGAATAAAGATCCGTAAGCTCTAATCACACTAGCTATCATCATAATTTATAAAATTTATATTTTTATTAGGCCCAAACATTAAAAATACCGTAATTCTCGGCATTTGTACGCTATTTTGAAAACCTGCGTGTTATATCGAATATGACCATGGTTATTTTGAGTATAGGATAATTTTTGAACTATGTATTAAGGTCAATTTGCTTTAATAAATTATACTATACACGTACATGATATTAATGCATATCAGGCGCGTGCTATTTCTGGACGCGCATGAGCGTTATTTCGCAATCTCCTATGCTATTTTTAGGTGAGCGATTATCAAAAATAACGCTCATGCCCACTATTTCAAGAATCTACAGTATACTAATTTGATTTTTTTTATAAATAAAACCTTATTGTAATCATATTTTTTGGCACAAAAGTTATTATAGCCAGGTGCGACTGTATTTAGAATTAACAATATGTTTAAATGAAATTTAGATGCCCTGATACCTAATTTCATAATAATGTTAGAATTTGCAGATGATGTAAATCCACAGGCACATTTAGGACGCAAGAATCAAGATAGTGTTTACCAATTTCTTGGAACAAAACTTAAATGACATTTGAAGCTTTCAAGTTGAATTTTATACTGAATTTATAATTGTAATTTTAATTAATATAGCTTACGATTGAAAGTAAATTTCTAATCTTTATTATTAATTAAAAATTGTTATTTTATTTATTAAAATAAATATAAACAGCCATTTCAGACCTTAAATTTTTAGGTCTGGAGCCAATAGATTGCAAGAATTTGTTAACACATATTTTTAAAACCCAAGTTTTGAAACCAATCATATTATAGTATTTTGTTACCCAGTTTTAGCCAATTAAAATACATATACAATCCACGTGATGTTTCAAATTTACACTATTTATAGATGATAATTAACAAATTTAAACAGTTATAATTTCTTTAATACTTGAAATTTTAAAAAAAATCTAATCGTTATTAGATCTGTCTAGGTCTATTCTATTAAATAACAATGAGTTTTTTGGAAAATAATTTGCTTAAAAAAAAAGTAGTAGCCGTTTAAAGTTAATGGCTGTCTTTAGCTTGTGCACAATATAAACAAAATAATTTCTCAAAGCAACGAATAAAGTAATTTGATAAACTTAGCCTATTTCTAAAGAATCAATGTAGCAACAAAGATTGTTAATGTTAACTAGTGATTATTGTTAACATCATTGTCTGTTGTCTTTACAGCCCAAATAAATTCAAGGTATTTGTCTTGAATGTAAAATTTACATTCATTTTCTTTTAGTATTTGACTTTCGGCATTCGAATATATTGGAGTTGATTTCCATTTTTTGGATTCATCGTTCCATGCTTTTGTAATTGATGGTTCATTATAAAAACATCGCTTTTAATTTATTTTTAAGTTGATTATCAAAAACACTTCTTCCTGAAGTGAAAACAGAATATTCAAGACGAGCATGTTCATTGATTAAGCGACTTTGATAGTAGAGGACAGGCAGTTTACAGCATTCTCGAAAGCTGCACTTTTAAAGAGATTGGAGATTATTATTAAAATTTAAATCAAGTAAATTTGTAAAAATACGATAATGACTAATATATTATTTAGGCATACCTCATAAATGAAATAATAATATTTTGTAATAAAATAATAAAAACAATATTACCAAGCACGCTGATTATAACGAGAGGCCAAAATCCCCAAGTATCTAATGCAATTGAATCCCAATTATACGAGAAACTATAGCGCTAAAAAGGTTTGAAAATTGATTTTCCGGTGCTTCTCCAGTCATATTATAAACTACAGTACTTCCATTCATAACCTCATATGTCGTTGGAGATTCACTTAACCCATTGTAAGCTGCATAGCCAATAAAAATAAATCTGCATATAATGTATATACATATTAATACAAATTTTAAATTCTTGGCGTTAAAAATAAACTTACAATGCATGACCCTAAAGAAAGGTATAAATAAATTGAATATAAGTAATTATATACGATATTGTAAATAGTAACATAATATAATATAATAAAAATTAAACTCTACCATTGCAATTACTGTTAAAGCAAAAAATAGTAAAAACAATCGTATTTCAACAACAATTTTATAAATTATATCTACGTAGCGTGCGAACTCTAAGTAATATATAAATACGCATCATGTGTAAGCTTATGGAAATTTAAAAGATATAATTAATATACATTACATATACCTGGAAAGACACGTATTGATAAGACCTAAAACAATAATTGTGTAGGTAAATAATAACAATAATAATAAAAATAAAAAATTTTTCATATATTTTAATAAGTAGTAAAAAACTAAAACATATACTTACGAATTCATACCAAATACCTATAATACTTATAAAAATTATAAATGCCAAATATAGGTTACTTTCAGCATATTTAAACCCATATTCAGTGCTAAAATAATTAAGCAAAACATAAACAGAGATAATAAGCGGTAAAATAAGTGAAAAAAGATCCACCCAATTAACACGATCTTTTAAATATCTCCATCCGTTATAGTGTACTTGACTAAATTCAGTCATAAACTGATAATAAGTTAAATAAAAAAATAATATAATTATGACAAACACCAGAATAAATTCAAAGTCACCAGCAATTTGAATGTGTGCAATATACATCCAGGAAATAATTGAATAAGATAAAAAGTATATTATAAAAATGTAAAACTGGTGGTGCCAATGTGGTCTTGATGGATACCACAAAAAATTTATAATAGCTTCTGTGGATGGGTTAAGATAAAAAAGCACATCTTGATTTTCTTCAGCTCTTTCTAAAAGAGAAATAAAAGGCATGCAGCACTCATTATGAGGTAAATATTTATTAGGAAGTAATACAGATTTCAAATAATTCATGTGAATGTGTCCTTTTGCTCTCTTATTATTTGTCGAGAAATCAATAAAAGGCACCATTCGAACATCAGAAATTTTACCTTTACTGCGTTAAATTTAATTTAGTTAATAATAAAATAATGCAATAAAAGTAAGAAATGAAGTTTCAAAAATATTACCTGATTTCTTCTACTTTAAATTGGAATTCAGTGGAATTAATTGCGTTATAGGTATAAAAACTTCTAAAGAATTATTCATGCTTGGTGGAATTACAAGAAAATCAAAAAAGGGTATATCCAATCCTTTTTCACAAAAGCAACTTTTATAAAATAATATTTGAATAAACGACTCAAAAAATCCTATATGAAAAAAAGGGTATGTGCATTTAAGATAATTTATATACTGATTAAGTGAGAAAATTATTACTGACCATTGTTAGGATTTTTAGGATCATGACTCGTTCCATATAGCTCTGGTAAAATTTCGCCAACACTAATCATCCACCCAATATCTTCGACTGCTTTATTAGAATAATATTCTAATAAATATCCTAGATATATTGGATCATAATGATCATCATCATCTGAATGATCTAAATGAGAAAAATTAATGAATCAACACCTAATAATTTAAATGCATTACAGAAATAGCACATATTTAAATAAAAGAACCTGTTGAAGCTTTGTGAAAAGCCTTGTGAAAAGCCTCGTGTAAAGCCTTGCAAAATGTATTTTCTTTACCTTCCATCCACATGTGAAAAGCCTTGTTAAAAGCCTTGCGAAGCGTATTTTCTTTACCTTCCCACGAAAAATATTGAGGCATGTGAAGTGATTTTTCATGTAGTAAACTATCTCGATCTGGCTTTAAATTTTCTGGAAGTTGATGTTTATTTTGTTTATTTTGTTTGTTTATTTCCGAATTGAATATTTCCGAATTGATATGATCAATTCTAAGCATGCGTTTTTCATGACCATCGATATCCTTTTTTTCGTTGAATAATATATGTTTTATAAGCATATCTTCTTCCGCTTCAATGAGAATGCTCAATAAATCAAAACGAACATCTAGTAATCGCCAAGTAATCGGATGTAACTGAATAAATCTTGCAACAATATTTTGTGTTTGCATGACTATCTCTTTAAATTTTGAATGGCGATTTTCATGAGTTAATGATTTAGAATAACTAAGAGAAGTATGATATATCGAGTTTAAAAATTTAAGTGCTTGACAAGCTTCTTTTACAGTATATATTACGCCATTATCACCACATCCCATTTCTACTGTTTTAGAATCTTGAAGTGAATTTTTAAATTTTCTAATTGCATACTCGATTTTTTCAATATCTCTAACTGCATACTCGATTTTTTCAATAATTTCATTACTGTTATCACTTTTCTTTTCGTTCTTAGCGATTATACTAATGAATTCAAGGGTTCTTATTTTAATATCTAGATCTTGTTTATCTTGATCTTGTTTAGCTTGATCTTGTTTAGCTCGATCGTGCCAAACTTGAATCGTATGACTCCCAATCAGAAGTAGAATTTCCTTATTTTCGTCAAGATATACTGAATATTTTGGAGTTTCCTTTACATCAGATACATCAGATTAAAATAACCAAGGCTCAAATGTGTGATAAAAATCATCTAATTCTGATTTTTCTTTATCAAGATCAAAAATAAAAGGCTTTTGTTTTTCGTTAGTAGTCTCAACAAAACTTTCTTTTAGCGATAATGTCTTGAAATTTGGATTGTCGCTCTCGCTTTTTAAATAATCTGAGATGAAACCATCATAAATATACCTCTCTTTAGAAAATTTTGTTTCTTCTTTTACTTCTTTGTTCTTAACAATGATTACAAAAGAATTTGATCGTTCCAACTGATAAAAATTATGTTCATTCAAAATATTTACAATTTTAAGATCAAACTCAAGTTGATGCTCATGCTCTAATAGATAATTTTTGAGTTCAATTGACTTTTGTTCTAAGCCAAAAATATCCCAAATAGCCCATTGATCTTTGGATCGATAAATTAGTAAACTCTCATTTTTGTTAAAAAAATGCATGAAATAGTCATCATCAAAAAACGTCCCGAAGTTAAGTGTTATAGATGCTATCTCAAGACCGCTTTCAATCAAGTATAATTTGACCTTATTTCCAGATGAATATGCTAATCACTACGTAATAGAGCAGAGTTGTCCGTCACTATTTCCTTCGTCATTAATTTCGTCATAAGATAGTAGCATTAAAAAATTCTTACTCGGGTCACTGACCCTGAAAATTTTCAAACTCCGACCAAAAATAGAGGTCGGATTTCGCGTTCCCATGAAAATGGTGGGTGACATAAAATTCAAACTCCGACGGACCTCCGACTTGGGTTCGGGTCGGGTTCATTTGAACCATGACCAGGTCCATTTGAACCAAGATCGGTTTCAAATGAACCAAAGTCGGATAAAAAAAAAACCAAAGTTGAATTCAAATGAACCAAGACCGGGTTATTTGAACCAAAGTCGGGTTCATTTGAACCAAGATCGGGTTCATTTAACCAAGATCGGGTTCATTTGAACCAAGACCGGATTCATTTGAACCAAGATCGGGTTCATTTGAACCAAGATCGGGTTCATTTGAACCAAGGTCGGGTTCATTTGAACCAAGAACGAATTCAAATGACCAAGACCGGGTTCAAATGACCAAGACCGGATTCATTTGAACCAAGACTGGGTTTATTTGAACCAAGACCGGGTTTATTTGAATCCAGATAAAAAAAAAATTAGAAACCTCAACCCGGGGCAACGCCCGGGACATCAAACTAATAATTTGTTATTGTTTGATATTGCGATATTATCAGGTATATCTGCTATGAGATTTAAACTGTTGAAATTTTGTCTCTTAAAGGTATTAACTAATTGGTTTGTCCTTAAATCATATAGCTCCATATATTGAGCACCTTCATCTGAAGTATCTACCAAAAAATAATGCATATTTAAACATTTTTGAATGTATTTCAGATTAAATTCAGGCCCAAATTTTTTATTCTTGTTTAGGGCATGATATATTCGCTTTGGATATTTAAAACTTCGAATTTTTCTAATAAAAGTCTTATTGAAATGTTTAAAGTTGTACTTATGAATCCCAGAAACATTTAAAATTACAAGAAAGAATCTATCTAAATCATTCTGACTATTCTCGTCTGTATTTTTTTCATCATTTTGATTATTCTTGTCTATATTTTTTTCATCGTTCTGATTATTCTCGTCTGTATTTTTTTCATCATTCTGATTATTCTTGTCTGTATTTTTTGCATCATTCAGATGATTCTCGTCTGTATTTTTTTCATCACTCTGATTATTCTCGTCTGTATTTTTTTTATCCGGACTCTCTTTGTTATCTTTATATTCTGAAAACAATTTGATTTTTCCACCGTAATTATTTGGCGGTAAGTTTTTTGGTTCAATTGAATAATTACCTTGATTATCTTGATTAATGAAGAAAACGATAGTAAATCCAGAATCATTAGAGTTTTTAGAATCGGTGGAATTTTTAGAATCATTAGAGTTTTTAGAATCGTTAGAATTTTTAGATCCTTTATATGTCATATCATGTCTGCTTATACACGATATCGCTAATAACCTAACAGTTGGCTTGTCTTTGTATAATTTATCTGAAACAGCACCAGACCAACTCAGTTTGTTTTCAGATGTAATCAAATTAGATTGCTTTGATGTAAATTTAAAAGCTTTTGGTTTAGAGATATCAATTTCAGAAAGTTTTCTGCATGATAATTTCTTGCTAGCTTTCAGATCAGAATCTTTATCTTTTTCTAACTCAACATTATACATGCAAAATTTGCATTTCCATAATCTCGATTCACTTGATTCACTTGGCAATAATACTGTAAATCAAATAGTTATTTATATCAATAAAAGCATAAGAATGTGATATTAGAAATGATAAATAGATTATTCTGTAGAATTTTACCAAATTCTACTACAAAATCGCCAACTGGACTAGTAGCTAAATATAACTCTTTTACTTCTCCATCATCTTCAATTTTGACAATAGTTTCTTCAGGGTTTTTGGTAAACATGTTAAAATAATTTTCTTCAGGGTTTTTGGTTAGCATTAAAATAATTTTCTTGTCGTTTAAGATCTATCAATCAAATTACAATATGCAATAACTGATGGAGTTGCATTTAAATTGTTACCTGTGACTTTAAGCTTAAAACCAAATTTGATTTATTTCATAATATTTTACATTTAAATGCCATTTTCACTTTTAATATTTATAGTGGCTGTTCAAAAAAACATTGATTCTTATATCAAGCCACTTTGTTTTTATAACTATTTATTCACCACAACGATGGGAATTAAAAGTACATCCTGGTTTTCTGGGCCAGAAAAGCCCATAGAAAGCCAGAAATCTACCGGGTTATTTACTCTGGTCGTGGAATAAGGGTATTATTCTTCTTTTTTATATGATGTCATGATAGAGCTTTATAACTTATCTAATTAATAACAAATCCAATGTAAGTCATTTTCCCGGCAATGCTTGTTATCTCTCAAAAGTTCGGGAAATAACAAGGGGAAATAACTTGTATGCTAGAAAAATCGATTTTTTACTGATTAAAGTAGGTAGTAAACCCGTAATTCGATCATGTAGAAACGTAAAATAATAAATTCAGTCAGACCCCCCTCCTTAAATGCAACCTCCTTAAATGAACGCCCTATGAAAAGCCTCCCTAAATGCACGTCTTCTTTTGGGCCCAACTAATAGATTTTGGCCCCCCTAAATGAAATACCACTCTAAATTTACGTTTGGCTCAATTTTTACATAAGGTCCCTTCGCAATGCATTTAAAGAGATCTGACTGTATTTATTTTTAATCCTCATACTTATTTGTACTTATTATCGCTTGCTAATTACGATTCATAAATACAGTCTGAAAGATTATGATTTTTAAATCCGATCAGGCCTATTTCGCAAATAAAGCAATTTTTACTTATTATCATTGCGTAAAACAAGTTTATGATAATGTTTGTTAATAATAAGAAAATTACTAATTATTGCCAGTGGTGATCATCATCAGTGATTAACAAAAATTAATAAAAAGTTTTTCGCCGAAATAAAAATTAAAATTTGATTAATTTTAGGGTTAGGGTAAGAACTGGGATGGGGCAGGGGGGTATAGTTTATACCAAAATTTTACGAGAAATTTTTTTTGTTAGAGCCTCAAAGGTGATTTCATAGACAAAATTTAAAGATACAAAATATACATTGGTGATGATCACCACTGGCGATAAATAGCAAACTTCAATTAATAATAAAGTAGCCATACGCATTAACATAGCCTATTTCTATTGTGGCAGTAATTCGGCTTATACAAAACAAATATAAGCATAGTTTATCATATTATGCTAATACTAAATTCAAGGCTCATGAATATTTAGTCGTGTTTATAGCTTAGCCTCAGATTGCTTTTCCCCATATTACTTTTGTTTGTCAAGTCTAAGCCATATCTTTTGTCATCACGCAGAATTAAGATTTCGTTAGTGGAACCGTTTGACATAATTCGAGATTAAAATCAAATTAAATCGGTTTAATGGAAATCGATTTGTTACATTCTAAATCAGTAGTAAATTCAGATAAAATATTTGATAAAAAAAAACAATTTCAATTTTTCTCTTCTAGAAAATCTTTAAATTATTAAATGTTTATTGAAAACTCTTTAGAACCAAATTTTTATGCTGATCTTATATAATTATTTAAATTCGAAATATAAATAAAAATCAAACTACTGTACTAGTAATCATTTATTAGCAAATTTTTGAGTAAAATTTTTTTAGACACTCGTGAGTTCCGTTAACAACACCGAGCATCGTCCAGAAAAAATGATATCGGCTTGCATGTGATTTCGGATCTTATTCAGGATAAAGGGTGTTCTCAAACGCCTTAATCAATCGGCCGGATGGGTCGGGGAGTAGAATTTAATTAGTAAAAAAGTATTTTAACGAATCTATTGTATTTATTATTCCAATGCATAAAACATGCGATGATAGTTTAATACGTCAGAGAGAAAATTTTAATTATCGAAAGATCATTTAACCGATCAAGAATACCTATCATTCCAATTAACAAGAAATGGAGGCCCAAACGTTCTTTTTTTCAGAGTTGCGCCTATTTGCTATAATTTTTCATTGATTGACCAGAAAAAACAATTGCTTAAATACTTCACTTTTACATTATTGTCGTTATGAATCTTCAAAATCGTTACCAACTTCAACGAATTATTATTTTATTACTTATTGGTTACTTCGTTATATTCCATATTTTGCTTATTTGCCGTCATAGGATTCAGAAAAAGTTGAGTTGGATAGTTTAGTTGATGCAACAACATATGAATATTTGTGAGGTCGGAAAAAGGAGATATAGAAACTGGAATTGCTGGTATCGCTGTTTTTTCTTTTTGTTGGTTCGTAATAAATTCTGAAAAAAGGCAGATTTTGGAATGTTCATAAGTTGTTCTTTATCCTTTGGTTGATTTATCGTTCTTATTTTTTCATTTCGATTGTGTAATAGCAATAATCGTTAAACGGTGATAATAATAAAAGTGCTTGTTCAAGCATCAATTGCAATCAATAACCAATTTATAATAATACTGAACGTCAACAAGATCATAAATTAATCATATTGAGAGAGTTATGTGTGAAAATTTCAATTATTTTATTATTAATATTATTACTGTAATTTCAACAATGGTCTGATTAAATATCGTTATAATAGTTACAATCACTAGCTAATCATATCAAAAGTGCTGCTTGAAAATACCCAAAATATGAATTTCTTACACAGTATAATATGAGACAGTGAATAAATATGCACAATTTTTTGCGATATAATTACTGTGTCATGCTTGATTCAAATATATTCTATTTTATTTAAAATGAATTATCTTTGGTTTTATATGACGCTCTTGTTTTGTGAATTCAGCACAGCAAACATTCTCGAAATCAAAGTGAAAGTCAAAACGAAAGTCAAAACGAAGTTTCAATTTTATTATCATTGAGTATAATTTTACCAGAAATTAGTTTCAAAGTCATATGTAAGGCAACAAACAATTCGGTTACTATTTTTCAGAGCGACCTTTATAAGCTGTGGTTTGTCCATTCGCCCAACCGATTACAAATTTTCATTACTGTCTGTTACGCATTAATATATAATAATATTCGACAGATTTTCGCCGATCTGCTTCTAAACATTCTAGCCAATCAAACTTGTTGATCATTGTTGACATGGCTACACGTTCTACTTTTTAAACTTTGAGCGAAGATATTTTGACAACCACATGCCAAACTCTATGACCTTTTTTTTTAATTTGAATTTTATAAAATTCTAGACTTCAAATGGAAAAATATTCATCGAATTTGGCTTGGTGGTTGTTGAGATGATTCACCCAAAGGTTTAAAAAACTTAAAATGGTATCAAAAATGTAAAATTTTTCTTAAACTTTGAGCAAATATATTTTAACAACTGCGAGGCTAAATCCGATGAACTTTTTTATTCAAATTCTGATTTAAAATTCAAATAAAAGAAAGTTCATTGAATTTGCCTGATGATTGTCGAGCCATATTTGCTCAAAGTTTAAAAACTTAAATCGTCTATCGAAATAGGATCAGTGCCAAGATTTCTCTTAAATTTTGAGCAAAGTTATTTTGACAACCAAATCTGATGAAATTTTTTATATGAATCTTACGAATCTGTAGCATTAAACCAAAAAAAGGTCAAATTTTGACCTAGTGATTGTTGAGATATCTTCACTCAATGTTCAAGAAAAATTTTGGTGCAGCTTCTAATATATAGACATTGAGTTTTTTAAAAAAAACTTTGAGTAAATATATCGATAAAAAAGTGCAACTTAGGTTGATCCTAAATTTATTACTGTAACAAGTGTGTAATCAATTGACATAAAAATAGATAAAGCATTACACCTATGATAGATAAAAGCAATCCATCTCTATCTTATAAGGGGTTGCTATGAAATCTTTCAAAGTTATGACAAAAATAATAAAAATATTCAGCAAGTATAAAATTGGAGATGTATTGCTAGTGCTCCTACAGACCGGACCTGAACTAGACTTTAGTCAAGCTTGAGTTTGGTCTAATGATGCTTGACGGATGACAAAATAGTTTTGTCTAGATGAATGATGAAACTGTTTCATCAGGCAGTTTGAATTAGATGAATAATGAATAACAAAACTTGTAATAATGATGAAACTAATAATGAAACTCATTATTGGTTGAAGTTGTTGTTGTTTGTTGTAGGCATATGTAGATCTGAGAAAGTCCTCTATGCCAAATTTTCTTTGAATTGACCATAATTTTGTAAAGTTTTTTGTAGACAGAGTAATTATACAGTTATTTGTTTTTATGTTTCTTCCCTCTAGTTTACATTTGGGAATGTTGATAGGTTGTTAGTTAAGCTTAAAGTGCTTTATATTTGCTTCTTTTCTGAAAGCTTTCATTATTTGTCCAAATATGAGATCATTTGTTAATACCAATCTTTAATACCTATTGTGTTCAAGGTTGCTATGTAATGGGTTTGGCTCAGTATAGAGTTGGCCTTGGATTGTTTAGTTCTTGTATATATTGGAACCATTTTGGTATGCTCTCTTTAAATATTTTCTGTATATTGTAGTGAAATGTATTCCAACCTAGCAGTTCCCTGTAATTATGATTTGTAAATTGTTCTATAAACCTTATGTTGTGTTTATTCAGTAATTCCTTAAGATTGTGTCTTTTTAAGTTACCAATAAGTATAGAGTTGATTGAGGTTTTATTTTCTTTATATATGCACTGATCTGCAGAATTAAACCTTACTGATCTGCAAATAATCACATGATGATTGGATAAAAATTGAAAAATTAACATCAAAAATGTATTTCCTACCTAAAAAAACAACAAAACATATATCAACCCATTTCTCCTACCCAAAACCCATTTCTTTTTTTTAGAAAGCAATAGAATTTAATTAACATAGTATTAAGTACAGAAATATATAAATATTATTATATGTGTAAAATACAATACTGTAATAAGTAAAAAATATAGTTATTAAGATTCATTATTCAAAGTATATAAAATATGCTATTTTTAATTCGTAAAAATTTATAGTGTATTTAATCATTTTTTGTTATTATTATATGATTAATTTTATTTATATTTATTTATTTAGACGAATATTTAGCGATATAAGCTGTTAAAGTGATTCAGAATTAAGACTCAAGGTTTCTGATTTCAAATTACATAATTAATTAGTAATTGTAAGCAATAGTAATAATTAAAATACTGTCTGTGCTATAGAACAACTCGTGCTATAGACTGGTGTTGTCTAAATTTTCATATGTTTAGGGGACTTTAATTAAATTTTTATTTATTAATAAAAAATCTTTTATTTATTCAATTATTTAATTCTGGTCATTGTCATTATCACGCTTGAAATTTACACTTGCCTGAAATTACCTACTAACGTGTGTTATCTCGCATTACATTTAATGTTCTAATTGACTGACTAATGTATCGGAGGGCTGTACTGGTAATACAAGTAGGATTGATATTTGAAGCTTGGACAAGAGGGTTTAAATAGGCAATCCCCTAGTTGGGTTGTAGGTATGGCAACTAGTGTAGAACCTTCAGGCTGACTACTTCAATTAGACAATCAAAAGTTGTACGTGTAGCTAGTTGTACTCTCATTCAATGTAACTCAATTGTGGGGTGCCCAAAAAGGCACCCTTGATCCATAGGCTTGATTAAATAAACTCTCTCCCAGAGCGAGAACTTTGACATATAAAAAAAAAAACAAACCAAAAATTATTTAATTAATAAAAGAAGTATTTATACAATTATTTAATTAAAAAGAGCATTAAATATTACATATTTTGAAAATGATAGAGAAAATGATAATAAATTTCTTTGCATTATCATTTTGTTTGCAGATATTAAAGGCATAAAGCGATTTGTTGCATCACTTAATGGTTGTCTCAGTAGTGCTGATGACTTCATAGTTGGATATGTGCTATTTTTTCAGCATCAGGCTGTTGAGAATCTTTGCAAGTTTCTGGCCTTTGTCCTTGTGATTGTGCTTGATTTTGCACATGTAATTGTGCTTGCCCTTGCCCTTGTGATAGTGCTTGATCTTGCACGTGATAGCACTTGCTTTTGCCCTTGCGTTTGTGCTTGATTGGTCCTTGTCTATGCAGTTGTCCTTGCCCATGCAGTTGTCCTTGCCCATGCGATTGTTCTTGCTCTTGCAATTGTCCTTACCTTTGCTCATGTGATGATTCCAATTCTCATTTAAAAATAATAAAATTAGAGTTATTTTTTTTTAAAAAAAAATCAAATTTATTTAAATATAATACCTTGGTTCAGATCGTTCTCTTCAAAGCTCATATTGTTATTAGTGTCCCAGTTTACCAAGCCTGCATTTTGGATTCGCTTTATTTTTCCTCAATGGTTTGCACAATGGTATGAAACCCACAATTTACAAGGCCTGATCTCACTATTCTCTTTAAAATAACAAGCTATTGAGGCATAGTGGTTATAAATACTCTCTGCCTTATAGTCGTTTCTATCTAAATACTTCAACCAGGTAAATGAGATCTATATAAATTAAATGTGGGCTTTTTGGATAGCCTATTATAAATGCAAGATGTGCATACTTTCCCTTAGTAACAAGAAATCTCAGCTGTAAACTAGACCCAGGGCTCAGTAGTAAAACAAGTATACTTCTCCGAAGAACAGAGTGGAGGTCTGACTCAATGAATACTATTCACTGAATATTCGCTGAATATTCGAATATTTGAATATATAATTTTTCACTGAATAAATATTCAAATATTTAAAATTTCACTGAATATATTCATTGAATATCCATTGAATATATATACACATATAAATATAAAATTTTATAATTTTATTTTATTTTTTAATAATTTATTTGCAATTTATTGGCTAATTTAAGTTAGATATTATATAATTTTTAAAATTAAAAATATATTTAATATTCAATGAATATTTAGTGAACATTCATTGAATATTTTTAAAATTTTTGAACAATATTTGAATAAAAAAATATTGAACAAATAAATATTCAAATACTTACTTTTTGAACAAGTCAATCCTCTACCACAGAGACCTGGGAGCAAAATGTATATGGTAATTTACGGTAATGTAAGTAAGAGCATAGTCAACTCTGTGCATAGCAATATTATAAATTTAATTGCTTTATCAGTGTATCAAATTACTGATGCACTATGCATGTACTGTATATTGCAAAAATTTAATTGGTTAATACAGTTGTCAAATAACTGACGCACTATATAAGTCAAAATTTAGATGTGTCAAAAAATTTGGGATGATCTGCAGATCGGTGCATATAATAAGGTCATTAATTCCTCTTGTTAAAGACATGTTGCTGCTGTATTATTCTAGCTGTGGTTGTTTGGGCTTGGCAACTAGAAAAGACTAGTAGTATAGTTGAACTATTCATATGGGCGGTCAAAAGTAGAAAACAAGGAATTTGGATGATTACAAGTTTTGAGATAATTGGCAAAACATATTTTGTTACACAAAAACAAAACAAACCTAAAAATAACAATTCCGAATTATAAACTTGTTTGTTATCAACTGATTGGCTAATTTTTATAGCTCTACTAATGAAAATTGTGTGATGTTATACATTGATCTATTTTTAGATTTTGCCGTTTTACCATTTAAAAGTTTTTAAACGACTATAACTTCAAAATTTACTAATTAATAATATTTTCGTTATTAAATAAAAAAGATTCAGCTGTGTGACGACATAGAGAAGCTGTCTGGTTGTTACCCCCAAGCGGCAGGTCTAGGGTTCAAATCCCACTGGAGACGAATTGAAAAATAGGCCTGTATTATGGTAACATTTGTTTATCGATCGGTCGGATATATTACCTGTAACCTTAGTACCACCATCTTGAATGGGAGCTTTGGCGTAGTTGTGTAAGTTACACAAATAAATTCAAGGGACTGGAACATTTGAAACCTGCTTGGCAAGTCCCGAGTGGAAAGGTAGCTGGACTTTCGACGGTACCGGGGAAAAGCATCTTAGCAGCGACTAACCGAAAAATCTGGACGGGCAAGAGCCCCTATAGCAAAGAGGGCCCACCAACCTGGCCGCCAGAGTCATACCAGAGGAAAAGGGCATGTGTTATAGAAGCATGAACCAAGGAAAGGGAAACTTTAGGCACCTAAAGCCTGGCAGACCGATCCTTCCAGGCCAACTGGATTGGTAGTCTGGAATAACTGGGGAAAAGGATCCAAAGAGTAACTGACTGGGTACTGGGGTTTAGTGAACTTCGCAAGGTCAGACAGAACTATTCAGCAAATAAGAAGTGGAAGCATGGAGGCGTGACATGTCAAGACCCAACGGAGCTCTGGGCGTACCTATATGGGAGTCTTCGGACATTAAGAGGATCTGGGACCACCAAATACGGGTATATGCTAGTATAAGTGCATGCAGTGGTAATTGGGTTCCCTAGCCTCATAATGCATCCAACTATATTCGGCACTGGAAGCATTTGCGAAACATGCCCAGGAACCTCGCCACTATAGCAGGAAGTACAGTCGATCACACATTTCCAAATTCAGAACGTTAAATTCTGGGTCCTTAAGTTGCAGGAAAACGGCTAGTTGCGGCAGCATGCAGGCTTGAGATACTTACCCTTGTGGTAGATGCAGCTGCATGGCTTGAGATATGAACCCCTGAGAAGTACGCTAGTAAAGGATTTTCTAGGTAACCAGATTTCGGGCACACCACCTGGCAACACACACCAAATTGGAAGTGACAAATTAGGAAATGTGAGTAAAGTGGCAGACATGTGGACGTTGATTGTTGGTTGGAAAGGGACGTACAAATCCAGGTCAACTATATAAATGGAATATTGAAGGCTCTGGTGGGTTTTAGCCGTGGATAAAAAGTTTGATAGCCTGAAGTCCTGGTCTCAATACTTGTATATAATATGTATGTATAAAAGGAAAGGCACCACCATATATCAATTTGCTTAAGTATTAATAAAGTCTGGGCAGGAGCTACACTCCTAATATTAAAAAAAAAGATTCAGCTTTAAAAAATATATCTAATTAATCTAAAAGCTTATTGTTTAAAAAAATATCAAATTTCTTGGTTTCTACTTTTGACCACCCATATTTTCCAATTCCTGTAGTTGTTGCAATCTTATTTTTAGAGTTTATAAGTTAAATGCCTGGTTGTTTTTATGTTCTGCCTTTTGCAACTGTATCATTTTTTTAGACCATAGAGGTGCAGGTAGTAAAGCATTGAAGTAGGTAAACTCCTTGCCAATATTGCTTTCTGCTTGACCAAAGCTTCTATTGCTGTGTTGAGCTGTCAATATATAGATAGAGAAAAAAAGTATTCTGAATTCTGTATGTTACCTGTTAAAATAACAGAGTTCATAATATAAATGCTTGTTTTTCTGTTATCCTAGATCTTCTTAAGTGTTTATAGCAATTTGTGCATTATTTAGAATTTGCTTGTAAATTTTCTTATGACTTTTGGTTCTTACAAACCAAGTTCCTAGGAATTGGTCATGCTCTATGTTTCAACTTGTTGGAAAGTTTTTGTTTTAAATCCTCTTTTAGTATATGTAGTAGTACCAATTTGTGTGTGTTAACTTTTATTTTTACCATTTTGTAAAAAGGCATAGCTATTAATAAATTTTTTTGAGATCAATACAAGTTTTTGCGACCCATATGGTGTTATCTATATATAGGCTAATACTGCTATAGAAACAGATAAAGACTGGATTGATATAGTAGGGGTGGATGTCTGGAGTATGAACCCTGGCACTGTTTGTCAATTCTGTTTATTAATAGATTATAATATATCCTCCAGAATAATATTGTAAATTTTGGCTGTCTAAAGCTTTTTTGACCTTGCCCATGTCCAAAATGTCCAAATGTCCAAGATTGTCCAAAGCTTGTCCATGTTTAATAATTAATAAATTTGTCTAAAAATTAAATAATTATAGATTTTTTAGGTGCTGAACACATTCCAGTTAAAATTAAAATAGGATATCTTAAGGTAGATAGGAGTATTATGGCGAAATTAAAATATTTTCGATCGTATCATGTAATACTGTACTGTGATAAAAGCAAACAATTTTGGATCATCTTATTCGCCTCATCGAGCTGAGTTGAATGATACCAAAATCATTCAGTTCCGATTACTGGACCACAAAAACTTTAAATTGATTATTTTATAAAAAATAAAAAAAATTTAACCATGGGGTATTATAGCGAATTGAGGATATCTTGTGCTCCAATGATCAGAATCGAATGAAATTTATATCATTCGATTCTTTTAAATGAGAGGAATCGAATGGTATAAATTTCATCTATTCTGATCATAGGAACACAAGATATCCTCGATTCGTCACAATACCTTTTTGTGTTTAATATTATAGATAGAGATATTTTGACGAATTAAAATATCTTGTGTTCCTGTGATCAAAATCGGATGAAATTTATATAATTCGACTCCAAGGAATCGAATGGTATAAGTTTCATCCTATTCTGGTCACGAAAACACTAATATCCTCTTCGCCATAATACCTCTTTACCTTATACTATTATATGAATGTATTAATATCTATACGTTGAACCTCTTAATATAGTCTCACCTCTACAATCACACTAGCTATCATCATAATTTATAAAATTTATATTTTTATTAGGCCCAAACTTATTAAAAATACCGTAAATTCTTGAAATAACGCATCTGCGCGCTATATCGAGTGGCGTTATTTTGAGTATAGGTTAATTTTTTGAACTAAATATTAAGGTCAATTCGCTTTAATAAATTAAACTATCCACTAACATGATATTAATGTATATGGGGTGTACGTTATATTTGGACGCGCATGAGCGTTATTATGAAATCTACTATGCTTTTCTTAGGGGAGCGATTTCAAAATAACACTCATGCCCACTATTTACGATATATTAATTGGATCTTTTATAAACAAAACCTTATTGTAATCATATTTTTTGGCTCAAGAGAGTAATTATAGCCAGGTGTGACTGTATTTAGAATTAACAATATGTTTAAATGAAATTTAGATGCTAATTTCATATTAATGTTAAAATTTGCAGATGATGGAAATCTACAGACACATTTAGGAAGCAAGAATCAAGATAGTGTTTACCAATTTCATGGGACAATACTTAGATAACATTTGAAGCTTTCGAGTTGAATTTTATACTGTATTTATTTGTCATTTTAATTACTACAGTTTACGATAGAGAGCAAATTTCTAGTATTAAAAATCTTAATTAATTAAAAATGCTATTTTATTTATTAAAATAAATATAAACAGCCATGTTCTATGGTGCACACAAACTAAAGACAGACCTTAAATTTTTAGGTCCGGAGCAAATAAAATTGCAAAAACTTGTTAACACACATTTTTAAAAAAATCAAGTTTTGAAATCAATCATATTATAGTATGTATAACCAATTTTTAGCCAATTAAAATACATATTCAACCCACGTGAAATTTCAAATTTACACAATTTATAAATGATATTAACAAATTTAAATAGTTACAATTTCTTTAATACTTGAAATTTTTAAAAAAAAATCTAATCGTATTAGATCTGTTTAGGTCTATCCTATGAAATAACAATGAGTTTTTGGTAAATAATTTTCTTAAAAAAAAAGTAGTAGCATTTAAAGTTAATGGCTGTATTTAGTTTGTGCACACTATATATACAATATAAAATAAAATAATTTCTCAAAGCAACAAATAAAGTAATTTGTAAAACTTAACCCATTTCTAAAGAATCAATGTAACAACAAGGATTGTTAATGTCAACTATTGATTATTGTTAACATCATTGTCTGTTGTTTTTCCAGCCCAAATAAATTCAAGGTATTTGTCTTTAATATAAAATTTACATTCATTTTCTGTTGGTATTTGACTTTCGGCATTTGAATATATTGGAGTTGATTTCCATTCATTGGATTCATCTCTCCATGCTTTTGTAATTGATGGTTCATTATAAAAACATACATACTTCACTTTTAATTTTTTTTTAAGTTTATTCTCAAAATCACTCCTTCCTGAAGTGAAAGCAGAATATTCAAGATGGGCATATACATTAATTAAGCGACTTTGAAAGGCGAGAATTGCCTGTTTTCCTTCTTTTTCAGCATTATCAAAAGCTGCACTTTTAAAGAGATTGGAGAATATTATTAATAATTCAATCAAGTAAACTTTGTAAAATACGATAATAACTAATATATTATTTAGGCATACCTCATAAATGAAATAATAACATTTTGTAATATAATAATAAAAACGATATTACCAAGCACACTAATTATAGCGAGAGGCCAAAATCCCCAAGTATCTAATGCAATTGAATCCCAATCATATGCAGTAATTATAGCGCTAAAAGGGTTTGAAAATAGATTTTCCGATGATTCTCCAGTCATATTATAAACTACAGTACTTCCTTTCATAAGCTCATATGTCGTCGGAGATTTACTTAACCCAATGTAAGCTGCATAGCCAAGAAAAATAAATCTGTATATAATGTATATACGTATTAATATAAAATTTAAAGTCTGAGCGATAACAATAAACTTACAATGCATGACCCTAAAAGAAAGGTATAATAAATTGAATATAAGTAATTATATATGATATTGTAAAAATAGTAGCATAATAATATAATATGTAATAAATAAATTAGAATCTAACACTGCAATTATTGTTAAAGCAAAAAATAGTAAAAACAATCGTATTTCAGCAACAATATTGTAAAGTATAACTAGGTAGCGTGCGAAACCTAAATAAATAAATTAGAATCTACCATAGCAATTATTGTTAAAGCAAAAAATAGTAAAAACAATCGTATTTCAGCAACAATATTGTAAAGTATAACTAGGTAGCGTGCGAAACCTAAATAATATATAAATACGCATATGTGTAAGTATAAGAATATTTAAAAGATTTGATTAATATACATTATATATACCTGTATAGACACGTAGTAATAAGACCTTAAACAATAATAGTGTAAATAATAACAATAATAATAGAAATAAAAAAATTTCATAAATTTTAATAACAGATAAGTAGTAAGAAACTTAAACATATACTTACGAGTTCATACCAAATACATATAATACTTATAAAAATTATAAATGCCAAATATAGGTTACCTTCAGCATATTTAAACCCATATTCAATGCTAAAAGAATTAAACAAAATATAAACAAAGATCATAAGCAGTAAAACAAGTGAAAAAAGATCCATCCAATTAAAAGGATCTTTTAAATATCTCAATTTTTTAGAGCGTGCTTGGTAAAATTCATCCACAAACTGATAATAAGTTAAATAAAAAAATAATATAATGATGACAAGCACCAGAATAAATTCAAAGTCACCGGTAATTTGAATGTGTGCAATATACATCCAGGAAATAATTGGATAAGATAAAAAGTATATTATAAAAATGTATAACTTGTTGCGCCAATGTGATTTTGATGCATGCCACATAAAATTCATAATGGCTTCTGCGGATGGGTTACAATAAAAACTGTCATCTGGATATTCTTCAACTTTTTCTAAAAGAGAAAGAAAAGGCAGGCGGCACTCGTCATGTGGTGAATATTTATTAGGAAGTAATACAGATTTTAAATAATTCATGTAAATGTGTCCTTTTTTTCTCTTATGATTTGTCGCGAAATCAATAAAAGGCACCATTTGAACATCAGGAATTTTATCTTTACTGTGTTTAAATTTTAATTTTGTTAATAATAAAATAAAGCAATAAAAGTAAGGGATCACATTTCGAAAATATTACCGGATTTCTTCAACTTTCAACTTCAACTTGGAATCCAGTGGAATTAATTGCGTTATAGGGATAAAAACTTCTAAAGAATTATTCATGCTTGGTTGAATTACAAGAAAATCAAAAAAGGGCATATCCAATACTTTATCACAAAAGCAACTTTTATAAAGTAATAATTGAATAAATGACTTAAAAAATCCTATATGAAAAAAAGGGTATGTGTGTTAAAGATAATTTATATGCCGATTAAGTGAGAAAATTATTACTAACCAATGTTAGAATTTTTAGGATCATGACTCGCTTCATATAGATCTGGTAAAATTTTGCCAACACTAATCATCCACCCAATATCTTCGACAGCTTTATTAGAATAATATTCTAATAAATATCCTAGATATATCGGATCATCATCTAAATGAGAAGATAATAAATTAACACCTAATAATTAAAATGAATTACAGAAATAGCACACGTTTAAATAAACGAACTTGTTAAAGCCTTGCTAATTGTATTTTTTTTATCTTCCCACGAAGAATATTGAGGCATGTGAAGTGATTTTTCATGTAATAAACTATCATCTGGCTTTAAATCATCTGGAAGTTGATATTTATTTTGTTTGTTTTGTTTGTTTATTTCCGAATTGAATATTTCCGAATTGAATAATATATGATCAATTCTAAGCATGCGTTGTTCATGACCATCGATATCTTTTTTTCGTTGAATAATATATGTTTTATAAGCCGATATTCTTCCGCTTCAATGAGAATGCTCAATAAATCAAAGCGAACACCTAGTAATCGCCAAGTAATTGGATGTAACTGAATAAATCTTACTATAATTTTTCGCGTTTTTTTGACTATCTTTTTAAATTTTGAATGGCGATTTCCAGAAGTTAATGATTTAGAATATTTAATATTATGATATATCGAGTTTAAAAATTTAAGTGCGTGACAAGCTTCTATTACAGTATATATTACGCCATTACCACATCCCATTTGAATTTTTTCTTTAGAATCTTTAAATGAAATTTTAAATTTTTTAATTGCATACTCGATTTTTTCAATAATATTTCTGTTATCAATTTTGTTTTCGTTCTTATCGATTACACTAATGAATTCAAGAGTTTTTTTAATTTTTTTTTTCTCTTGAACTTGTTCAGATTGAACTTGTTTAGTTTGATCTTGTTTAGCTTGATCTTGTTTATCTTTATCTTGTTTTAGCTTGATCTTGTTTAGCTTGATCTTGTTTAGCTCGATCATGCCAAACTTGAATCGTATGACTCCCAATCAAAAGTAGAATTTCCTTTTTTTCGTCAAGATAAACTGAATATCGTGGAGCCTCTTCATTTGCACTTAACCAAGGCTCAAATTTGTGATAATAATCATTCAATTCGGACATTTTATCATCAAGATCCAAAATAAAAAGCTTTTGTTTTTCGTTAGTAGTCACTTTAAAGCTTGCTTCAAGATTTAAATTCTTAATATATTGTTTGTCGCACTTCTTTTTTAAATAATCTGAGATTAAATCATCATAAATTCGCTTATATTCTGCTTCATTTCCTTTTTTTGTTCTTAACAATGATTACAAAAGAAATTGATCTTTCTAATTGATAACAATCATTATCATTCAAAATATTTACAGTGTTAAGTTCAAACTCAAGTTGATGATCTAATAGATAATTTTTGAGTTTAATTGGCTTCTGTTTTAAGCAAAAAATATCCCAAATACCCCATTGGTCTTTGGATCGATAAATTAATAAACTCTCATCATTGTTAAAAAAATGCATGAAATAGTCGAAATCGTCATCATCAGAAGACTTTCCGAAATCAAGTTCTATAGATGCTATCTCAAGACCGCTTTCAATCAAGTATAAATTGACCTTCTTTCCAGATGAATATGCTAATAATTTGTTATTATTTGATATTGCGATATTATCAGGAATATCTGCTATGAGATTTAAACTGTTTAAATTTTGTCTCTTAAAGGTATTAACTAATTGGTTTGTCCTTAAATCATATAGCTCCATATATTGAGCACCTTCATCTGAAGTATCTACTAAAAAATAATGCTTATTTAAACATCTTTGAATATATCTCAAATTAAAGTCAGGACCAAATTTTTCATTCTTGTTTAGGGCATGATATATTCGCTTTGGATATTTTAAACTTCGAATTTTTTTTTTTTGCGTCAGGATATATAAATCTTTGAATTGGTCTAATAAGTTGAATACACTTATTTAAATCTTTAAAGTAGTACTTATGAATCCCAGAGACATTTAAGATAACAAGAAAGAATCTATCTAGATTTTGATTATCCTCATTGGTTTTTCCGTTATTATTCTGATTATTTTCGTCTGTATTTTTTTTATTCGGACTCTCTTTGTTATCGTTATTAATATTCTGATTATTCTCATCTGTATTTTTTTTTATTCGGATTATCTTTGTCATCTTTATATATTTTTGAAAACAATTTAACTTTTCCACCGTAATTATTTAACGTTAATATGTCATTAACTGAATAATTATATTGATTATCTTTATCTTTATCTTGATTAATGAAGTAAACTATAGTAAATCCAGAATTATTAAAGTTTTTAGAATCGTTAGAATTTTTAGAATCATTAGAATTTTTAGAATCGGTAGAATTTTTGGAATCTTCAGAGTTTTTAGATCCTTTAACTGTCATATCATGTTTGCTTATACACGATATCGCTAATAACCTAACAATTGATTTATGTGACTTATCTTTGAATAATTTATGTGACTCGTATTTGTATAATTTATCTGACACAGCAACAGACCAACTCAATTTGTCTTCAGATGTAATCAAATCAGATTGCGTTGTTGTAAATTTAAATGGTTTTTGTTTAGAGGTATCAATTTCAGAAAGATTTCTGCACGATGTTGCCTTTCTAGCTTTCAGATCAGGGTATTCATCTTGTTCTGACTTAATAACATCATACATGCGAAATTTGTATTTCCATAATCTCGATTCACTTGATTCGTTTGATTCACTTGATTCACTTGATTCATATGACAATAATACTGTAAATCAAACAGTCATTAAAATCAATAAAAGCATAAGAATGTGATTTTAAAAATGTTAAATAGATTATTCTGCAGAAATTTTACCAAATTCTACTACAAAATCTCCAATTGGACTAGTAGCTAAATATAGCTCTTTTACATCTCCATCTTTTACATCTCCATTTTTTCCATCTTCAATGTTGATAGTAAGTTCTTGAGGACTTTTGTTTGACATAGCAAAATAATTACTTGCCGTTTAACGATCTATCAATCAAATTACAATATGCAATAACTGATGGAGTTGCGTTTAAATTGTTATCTGTGACTTTAAGCTTAAAACCAAAATTGGTTTATTTTCATAATATTTTTCATTTAAATGCCATTTTCACTTTTAATATTTATTGTGGCTGTTCAAAAAAAAACTTATTTTTATATCAAGCCACTTTGTTTTGATGACTATTTATTCCGGCAACGATGGGAATAAGAAGTACATCCTGGTTTTCTGGGGCACGAAAGGTCCATAGAAAGCCAGAGATCTACCTGGTTATTTCCTCTGGTCACGGAATAAGGATATTATTCTTCGTTTTTATATGATGTCATGATAGAGTTTTATAACTTATCATCACCACTTTAATTAATAAAAAACCCAATGTAAGTTTTTTCCCGGCAATGCTTTTATTCCCAGAAGTTCGGGAAATAACATATGTTGCCGGGAAATAACATGTAATGTTAGAAAATCGGTTTTTTACTGATTAAACCCCGTAATTCGATCATTTAGAAACGTAAAATAATAAATTCAGTCAGGCCTCTCCTTAAATGACGCCATATGAAAAGCCTCCCTAAATGCACGTCTTCTTTTGGATCACACCTAAGATTACACTTATAGATTTTGACCTCTTTGAATGCAATACCTCTTTGAATGCACGTTTGACTCAATTTTTACATAAGGTCCCGTCGCAATGCATTTTAAAGTGGTCTGATAGTATATTTTTTATCCTCATACTCGCTTACTAATTGCAATTCACAAATACAGTCTGTAAGATTATGATTTTAAAATCCGATCATGCCTATTTCGCAAATAACGCAATTTTACTTATTATTGTCGTGCCTGAAGTTGAAGTTACTTCAGGTGCCCTGACATTAGATCATCTTGCATGTGTTAGCAGGTAATTTTAGGCAAGTGTGCTATTAAGGCAGTAATTCGGCTTATGCGAAACAAATATAAACACAGTTTATCATATTATATCCATATTATGCTAATACTAAATTCAAGGCTTATGAAAATTTGGTTGCGTTTATAGCTTAGCCTCAGATTGCTTTTCTCCATATTAAATTCTAAGCCATGTCTTTTGTCATCACGCAGAATTAATATTTCGCTTGTCGGAAATAATTTGACTTTAAATTCAATTAAATCTGTTTAATAAAAATCAATTTGTTACATTCTAAATCAGTTGTAAAATTCAGTAAAAAATTTGATGATTTAAAATTTTATGAAAAATTTTGATTTTTTTTTTTAAAAAAAAAACAATTTCAATTTTCCTCTTCTAGAAAATCTTTAAACCATTAAATGTTTATTGAAAAAATATTTAGAGCTAAATGTTTATACAGATCTTATATATTATTTAATTAGAAATATAAATAAAAATCAAACTATTGTACTGGCAATCATTTATTATCAAATCTTTTGAGTAAAATTTTTTTTAGACACTTGATGTATGCGCGAGTTTTGTTAATAGCTCAACGCCAAGGCGTAGGATCGATTTACTGTCACATGATTTTCAGACGTACATCAACAAATTAAAATTCAGGATCATATGTAACGTAGAGAATCGTTCGCTTTGCAAAATTGCATTTGGGGTTTGTTACATTCTAAATCTGATGAATTTTTTTTTTAAAAAAAAAACAATTTTCAATTTTTCTCTTCTAGAAAATCTTTAAATTATTAAATGCTTATTGAAAATCTTTAGAGCCAAATACAGATCTGATATAATTATTTAAATTCGAAAATATAAGTAAAAATCAAATTACTGTACTAGTAATCATTTACTATCAAATTTTTTGAGTAAAATTTTTTTAGATAGCGTGAGTTTCGTTGACAACTTCGAGCATCGCCCAGAAAAAATGATATCGGCTTGCATGTGATTTCGGATTCTTATTGCCGTATAAACGGTGTTGCCTTAATCAATCGGTCGGGGAGTAGAATTTAATTAGTGAAAAAGTATTTTAACGAATCGAATGTATTTATTATTCCAATGCATAAAACATGCGATGATAGTTTAATACGTCAGAGAGAAAATTATCGGAAGATCATTTAACCGATCAAGAATACTTATCATTCCAATTAACAAGAAATGGAGGCTCAAAAGTTCTTTTTTTTCACAGAGTTGCGCCTATTGGCTATAATTTATCATTGATTGGATAGAAAAAACAATTGTTTTTACATTGTTGTCGTTATGGATCTTCAAAATCGTTACTAACGTCAACGAATTATTATTTTATTACATATTAGTTACTTCGTCATATTCCATATTTTGCTTAATTGCCGTCATAGGATTCAGAAAAAGTTGATTTGTATAGTTTGGTTGATGCAACAACATATGAATATTTGTGAGGTCTGAAAAAGGAGAAATAGAAACTGGAATTGCTGGTATCGAAGTTTTTTCTTTTGTTGGTTCGTAGTAAATTCCGAAAAAAGGCAGATTTTGGAATGGTCATAGGTTGTTCTTTATCCTTTGGTAGATTCATCGTTTTTATTTTTTTATTTCGATTGTGTAAAAGCAATAATCGTTAAACGGTTATAATAATAAAGGTGCTTGTTCAAGCATCAATTGCAATCAATATTCAATTTATCATAATACTTGAACGTCAACAAGATCATAAATTAATCATATTGAGGGAGTTATGCGTGAAAATTTCAATTATTTTATTATTTATATTATTATTGTAATTTCAACAATGGTCTGATTAAGGCCGTTCTCAAGCATCTCACTCAATGTAATTGGCTAGTGATCGAGATTACGCTCAAGCACTTCTATCAATTAATACAATGATGATTATCAATGCTTGAGCTATCTCTTTTCATTCTTCTATCGATTAACAATATGTCTCCAAAAAAACCAAAAAAAAAAAAACCAAAAAAGGCAGCTACTAAATTAGTAACTAAAACTTTAGCACCCAAACTTTTATCGTCTGAAACTTTGGTTCCCGAAATTTTTTTTCCAGCTTTCGCCCTCTTACAAACGAAACCTTGTCTCCAGCTATTCGTCCTTCTACAAATGAAGCCTTGTCTCCAGCTATTCGTCCTCTTACTGATTCTACAAATAGCTTATCACCGCAGTAACAGCCATATTTTGCTACACAGTCTTCACAGCAACAACCATATTCTGCTACACAATTTTATATGAATTTTATGAAACGGCATCAAGATATAATGAAAGAGTAAAATAATAATTATTATCATCCATTAAATATGGAAAAATATTTGTCCAAAACCCTCCGGTTTTAGGTCTTTTCTGGCTTTGCATTCTTGTACTGGGTGAAGAAATAATAGACGGAATAATTATATTCATAAAAAGAAAACTAAAAGCGAGAAGATGGTAGATATTTATTCTTTGCATATCAATATTGGATTTTTTTTTTATTTTCAATAAGAGTTTTTAACATAAAAAGCATCGTAATAAGTTTTTGGTGTCTTTGGCGATGATCTTGTTGAAAATCCATATTTTATTAAAAAAAAACAAATTATATGAAAGAAATATTTTGAATGGTCTATTTTATTAAAAAAAAAAAATTGAAATATGTTTGAGCGGTCTCTATCATTACTCTATCAATGGTAAATTTTAACCAATCAGCGCAGCTCTATGAAAAAAATTGGTGATCGCAGCTCCAGGTTTTTTTTGACCTAAGTGATAAAAAGATCATTTTTTCAACCAATCAGATCGTTCCGTAAAACCATCGAGGTAGGCATATTGTCTTCATAATATGATCCTTACACGAGACCCCCATATAGTATACACTCCTCTATACAGTATACCCGGAGGTATAACCTGCTTAGATTGTAAGAGACCCGTACTCTCTTTGGCGAAATACGGTACTGCGTCATGCCTGATTCAAATTTATTTTAAATGTATTATCTTTGTTTTATATGATGCTCTTGTTTTGTGAATTCAGCTCAGCAAACATTCTCGAAATCAAAATGAAAGTCAAAACGAAAGCAAAGCGAAGTTCCAATTTTTATTATAATTTACCAGAAATTGGTTTCAAAGTCATATGTAAGGCAGCAAAAAATTCGGTTAAATATTTTTTCAGAGCGACCTACATAAGCTGCATTTTGTCCATTCGCCCGACCAATTTCAATATTCGTTATTATCTGCTACACATTAAGGGTAGGGTGAACATAGATCATTTTTAATAGTGATCACGTTGTAATCATATGAAATCAGGTGATCGACCAATCAGGATTGTATAGATTCAACAAATCAGAATTAATAATTTTTGTGCGACCTAAGGAAATTTGGGGTCACCTAAGTTTTTTTTTTTTACCAATATATAAAGGTAGATTTTTTTTTAAATAATATAGGGTTTAAAATTTTACTATAACAAATAAGAAGCTTCAAATTATATGCTACTAAATTTTGGGGAATATTGGCTACAATTCTAAAAAGTTTTATTAGAAGCATGTGTTTGCTTTCTATATAAAATTTTGCGTAAATCATATGAAAATTGATCTATGTTCACCCTACCCTTAATATATATAATATTCAGTAATATGCTAGGTGTGCTGAAAATCCTATGTACAACTTTCCCAGTAGCACTGACAGATTTTCAATGATCTGCATTAGTGATACGGGCTGATGCCAAATTCTCGGGCCGACCCGGCTGCGGAAATTAATCGGCCCGGTCGACCGGGTCGATCATATTGTTAAAAAACTTTCAGTCAAACAAAATGCAAAGTAGTCTTATAATTTGATCTTCTCAATATGAAAATAGTCAGAATTACATCACGATACTTGTGCAAGATTTCAATTGCTAAAAAATTACACAAAGATGCATTTAATTAGTCGATATAATGATCAGCACATAATAATCACACATACATATAACGTTATATAAATTACAAAAGTAGGAAGAGTGCATGTGATGCATATATATATATATAGTGGATCTACTATATGCGAATAGGAAGCGGTTATAAGAGGGCCCGATGGGTCCTCTTATGGCCGGTGATCTACCGGGTTAATAGTTGGAAATAAAAGTGATAAGTATGACGGTGGTTTACTAACTTATAATCGATAATCAGTGCTTTAATCAGCGAGCAGTCAGAACTCCTAATTGACTAGTTGAATTTATAAATATCGACTAGAAAAGTTGACTATTCGATTTTAGTTGGATAGATAGTTATCGACTGCAAGCACTAACTTGAGAATGTTCTACGCGTGATTTAACTAATAATTATAAGTTATACAATGAAATTCTATTAGACGAAAAAAATCTAACTATATACCGGCCGGGCAGACCTGCAGGAATGTGGGTCAAGGGCCGACCTGCCCGCCCGCCCGGCTGATGGGCCGAGGTCAGCCCGTATCACTAATCTGCATTTTATCAATCAAATTTTCTAATTATTGCTGACCATGACCTTATGTTATACTTTTAAACTTTGAGCGAAGATATTTTATTTTTACAACCACCAGGCCAAACTCTATGAACTTTTTTTTATTTGAGTTTTAGAAGATTCTAGAATTCAAATAGAAAAAGTTCATTGAATTTGGCTTAGTGGTTGTTAAGATGTATTCACCCAAAGTTTTAAAATTTTAAAATATTAAACTTTAGCAAATATATTTTAACAACTGCCAGGTTAAATTCGATGAACTTTTTTATTTAAATTCTATGGATTTAGAATTCAAAAAAAAGAAAGTCCATTTAATTTAGCCTGATGGTTGTTGAGCCATATTCTCTCAAAGTTTAAAAAACTTAAAATGTCTATTGAAATAAAATTAGCGCCAAAATTTCTCAAATTTTGATCAAAGATATTTTAACAATCACTAAGCCAAATTTGATGAAATATTTTTTATTTGAATCCTGTGAATCTGTAGACCTATAAAAGTTAAGATATCTTCACCAATGTTCAAGATATATAAGTAAATATATCAAAAACAAAGTTTAATTTAAGTTAATTCTAAATCTATTATTGTAAAAATGTATAATTAATTGATATAACAATAGATAAACCAATTACACCTATAATAAACTAGGATAATTCACAGCATTGTGTGTCCGAAGCGCAATAACAACTAAGATCTAATTTCATTTTTTGATGCAACACAAATCAAGACAACACAATGCATCAAAAATATAACTATTATATGTATGCGAACAGACACCAAATACAGAAGTTATATTTTTGATATTACTATTGTTATAGAATAAGTTTTTAATATTGGTAGAAATTAGTTTGAAAATTAGAACTTAATAAGGAAATTTTGTAATAACTGTATTTAGTAATGGTGATATGCGAAATTGATGTGCAATGACACTCAATGACGCTTAGCGACGCTTAACGATGCTTAGCGACGCTTAACGACGCTTAGTGACGCTTAATGACGCTTAGCGACGCTTAACGACGCTTAGCGACGCTTAGCTCAATAGATATATAAACCCACCTTATTTCCCTTAGTTTTAGACA